>JACXGJ010008404.1:0-27300 GCA_016801105.1 Esox niger | reverse complement strand
ACAATTAACATCCATTTTCTGTGCATAACACTCAGTATAAACATGCTTGGCAGGCCCAATTGATCATTATTTGGTCAGGTTTGATATTTTAACACTTTTGTAACTGTCAATTATTCAGGTAGGTTAATTGAAAAGAAAAGTCTCCAGTTATTTGAGCGATTTTCCTGGATTTGTTTGTTTTCTATTTCTTCATACAATAAAAAAAAGCCTAAAAGCAATTCAATAATAGATCTTGTGAATCTGATCATTGACTCCCTATTCACCCTGATACTAGAAAGTTTCCTCTGGAATAAAATGTGCTAATTTCCTTTAACACAAATAGCATCTACATTGGGTGGAAAACATAGCTTACTTTCATCTGCCATTGTATTTTTATTGATCAATAATAGAATCATGTGCAATCGATCTCAGTGACTTTAAAAGAATGGTGATTGTTGGGAATTTGTTACATCCCTATATTTGTTCAACACCAAGGAACTTGGAAGCCCTTCTGGAGTCTTTAGTACCTTACTACCCTACTGGGAAACATTTAGGGGGTTTCCTTTTAATAACCAGAGCTGGATAAAATAACAATTCTATATAATATACAACCATCAGGATGTAGGAAATAGGATAAAGACCATATTGCATTTTTCCATTGCTCCGTGGTCCAGATTTGGGGCTCCTTTTACCAAATTTAGTGTGTTTGTTTGTGGGCTTTGGATCTCAGCAGCTAGCGAATTGCAGCCCAGCCATGAATTTCAGCTTTGTGAAGAGCACAACATAGAGTTTCTGTTGACTGGTTCAACAGGGGCTGAACATTGAGAATGTTTCCTGTTAAGGGTCATTCTATCAATGTTGATCAGACTTGTAACCATTGTTCCTCTTTGGCAGTGCAATATGTCCATATTTGGCACATACTGACAATTTTTAAAACTGTTCCCATTGACATGTTGAATAATTGTTCTGCATTTTGGAGAGGGTGGTCTGCTACTGGTGTATTGGTATATTTGGTTTTGTTGTCATTTTGGAAATGTTGGATCTGTGGCTATGTCCTATTAAAACAAACAAATGGAACAATTCGTAATGGAGCAATCAGAAAGGTATGTATGTCAATAATGTCTGGTTCTGGGCCCTTGCTGTGACGATTCACTCCCCATCAACAGAACTGACAGTATGTTACGATCAGTATTTGAACCTTGATCACAACTCAGTTTTGTTTTTTGGGCCATCCAATAATCAATGCTGATTAAGAAATGTATTAATTTTATTTATAACTTTTTTGTACTGTACTTTCAATATGAGTAGTTTGTTGTTTGTTAAGTAAATAAATGTTCAGATTAAAGCTCAAAGTCCTTCCAAAGTCCCCAAAAACTCAGATGAAATCTGATTACACACTAAGTTAATAGTCCATGTTAAGACTAGGAACATGGCATTTTAATAAAGTAGGAAGTGGATAAATCTTGATTCTCCAGATTATTATAACCCAAAGAGCACAACACAAATTGCTGTAAAGCGACGTTTTTCTAATAGATAACCAACAATAAGACAAAACTACTCACCAATAAATGTGGTACAGAGGGTTTGTATGGTTAGAAGACGGTTGAGCAGTGGTGACAGCATAATGAAGTGCTGTACGCTGTCGCCACAGATTGTGCATAGCTAAAAATTCTGTATGCTGTTATGTCTGTAGGTCTGTATGATACATTAGGTGCGCACACACTCAAACTGTGTCTTTCTGTCTGAATGAGGTAAACACCCATCACAGAACTAAGCATGTTTCCAAAACCACAACTCTTTCCCTTACACAATGAATCGCCAACACTATGCTGACTTAATCTCTCCCTACCTCCCTTGTTAAATAGCGTAGTGAATAGAGACGTGGACCTGCAAACAATAGGTCCGGTGTCTACATTATAGTAAGCCTAAAATGAAACTGATTACAATTGCGATTGTTTCTGGTGGATTTTTGAAGTATGCATCCATGCATGCGTTTTGGGTCAGGATAGACAAAAACTTAGTTGGCTAGGACATTCAGCATCAACAAATGCATGAGGCTCCATGTAAAATTAATGAAGATCAAAGGGGAATGAATGCAGGTCTGACCTCGATGGCTGAAATTCAGGTCCCTCTTTAACTGAGGAACAAATTTGCCTTAAGCACCATAAAGTCTGCCGTTATGAATTTTGCCCTAAACACTAATGTTATCTTCTACTAGATCTCTGCATGATCCTCACGCCGCTCAGTACATATCATCTTGGGACTAGTATCTAAAGATTTGGTTTAAGGATTGTTGATATCTTCAACAGATAATTTTCATTGCTATTAGCCAATGAAAATTCCTGTGGGTGTTGTCTCAATTCAAATGCTCATTAATTCAATATGGTGAGGCCTACTGCAAACCGACTTGGTATATGGGTTCATAACTATGGCAGAAAAGGCCTTCATAATGTTTCAAGCTGATCGGTCAGTGTGGAATTTATGCATATCAGGGGGTAATGAATAGAGGTCAATGGGGAATGAATGGGAGTCAGTGGTGATTTATTGGGAAACTATGAGGAATGCATAAATGTCAATGGGGAATGAATGGGGGGCAATGGGAAATACATTAGTGTCTATGGTAAATCCATGGAAGTCAATGGGGAATGAACAGCAATCTATGGGGAATTCATGGAAGTTGTTGGGGAATGAACAGCAATCTATGGATGTGACGGTGAGGTGACAGACTGCTCCGCCATCTCCCGCATTCTCAATCTCTCCACTTGCCATTCATTTATCCCGGTCCCTTTCAATTGTCTTGTCTCCAATTGTCTCTCATACCAGGTCCCAATTAGGTCATCAGTATGTGTTTTTTGTTAAGTTGTTTTGTCGTTATATATAATAAAGAGCACACCAACCGCTACCTCTGCCTATGCCTGGTCCGCTTCACCCCACTACACACCTGTGACAGAACGACTGCCCTTAAGGACCAAGTTAGAGCGAGGCAGAGATGGACGGTAGGGGAACTCCTCCTCATCCAAGTCCCCGTCAGCCCAGAAGGGCAGAAATGGACAGTAGGGAACTCCTCCTCATCCAAGTCCCCGTCAGCCCAGAAGGGCAGAGATGGACGGTAGGGGAACTCCTCCTCATCCAAGTCCCCGTCAGCCCAGAAGGGCAGAGATGGACAGTAGGGGAACTCCTCGGACAGTGATACCGAAGAGGAATACCCCTACCGTCACCCACTTCCCTTCTGGGCTGATGGGGACTCGGATGAGGAGGATTTCCCCTACCAGTACCCACTATTCTCCTGGCCGGCGCAGCAAAAACACTGAAGGGGAAGAAAAATGAGAAGGCGCAAACGGGCAAATAAGCAGCCCCAAGATTTCTTTTGGGGGGTGCTCTACGGGAGCGTGGAGGAGGTCATGAATATGGCATTCAGAGAGTGGGTGTGCTTCCAGGACCTCCAGGCTGCCCAGGAGCCGCAGCCAGCGCCCCCTGCTGCCCAGGAGCCGCAGCCAGTGCCCCCTGCTGGCCAGTGGTTGTCGCTGCCTGCCCATCATGCTGCCCAGCGGTCGTCGCCACCAGCCCCTCAAAAAAAAATGAGAGTGAATGGAGAATGAGTGACAATATATTGCCCTTCAGAGCGACGCGGTACCCCACGAAGAAGACGGTGTACTGATGGAAGGAGCACTTTTCGCCCTTGATGTATAGCTGGTGGTCTAGCAGACATTGTAGCCTGGCTGTGGGCCCCATTGCTCTGGGAATTTTGAGAAGTACACCTGAATGTCATCGATGTTTACCACCACAAATCTCCCCAACATATCCCGGAACACCTTGTTGAGGAAAGACTGGAACACTCCTGGTGCTTTGGCTAACCAATACAGCATTACCAGGTATTCGTAGTGGCCCGATGCCATGCTGAAGGCTGTCTTCCACTCGTCTCCTTCATGGAACCACACCAGGTTGCAGGCACTCCGGATGCCGCCACCTTCCGATATGACAGGGCATCCTCCGCGGCCTTCCTCGTTCCCTGCCTAAGGAGCATAAGCCATTCGCCCCATCCCACCCCTCTGCGGGATGGTCAAACCTGGCTTGGGAATTGAGTGATGAAAACTCAATTCCCCAGACCTGCCGTCCCATAACGTCATTGCCCATTCCAGGACGCGCCCGGTTATGAAAGCGATTATCGTGGTCACCTTATCACAATCTGCATGAGATTCATCTCCAAAATACAATTCACATTTGAGAAGGAAACCACGACAACCCTCCAGATTACCATCATACTTTTCAGGTGAGGCCCTTGCCAACTGTGCCACCATGTGTGACATTTTCTCATTGCACGCTCCCCGTGCCCACCCTGACTCATCTCGACCGAGGCTCCAGCCCCCTCCCCGTGCCCACCCTGACTCATCTCGACCGAGGCTCCAGCACCCTCCCCGTGCCCACCCTGACTCATCTCGACCGAGGCTCCAGCCCCCTCTCCGTGCCCACCCTGACTCATCTCGACCCGAGGCTCCAGCACCCTCCCCGTGCCCACCCTGACTCATCTCGACCCGAGGCTCCAGCACCCTCCCCGTGCTCACCATGACTCATCTCGACCCGAGGCTCCAGCACCCTCCCCGTGCCCACCCTGACTCATCTCGACCCGAGGCTCCAGCACCCTCCCCGTGCCCACCCTGACTCATCTCGACCTGGGCCGTGCAGGGAAAAAATAAAATAAAAACCAAATGATCCTTAAACCCCATTAAAGTGCCTCTGTGGGGATATTTTATTCTGTGAGGTGCATGGATTGCGAGTGCGGAATGGAAAGGCCAAAACGAAAGAAACCGAACAACACCATCATGAAGGATCAGATGCTTTGACAAAATGGCACGGCACCCCACGGTCAAATGGTCACATTCAACAAAGACTCAATGACCCGTGAGGTGTGGGTTGGTGGAACCGAATTTTGACCCAATTTAGATTCATTCCAAATAGTCAACGAATTAATGTAACAAATGTAATATATTAAGAGAGTATTACAATGGCATTACAAATATCCATGATAATCCGGAGATTGAAGATGTTTGTAAGAGCAAAGATGCAGGCAGCATGTAAAGTAAATGCAAGCGAGCTTCCTCAATCCCACCCTCTGGGTATATCCAAAAACCCAAGTAGTGACGGTTGGTTAACTGGCCAAGGGAAAACAAAACCAGTCCTGTAGAATACACCCCTTATCAATCCCTGCGGCTCTTCCTATGACACATGGGTGTTATCTCAAGTATCATGCAAGCTAGACAATTAAAAGCAAAACCCTTTTGTCTCTGCATTCGCTCCATACAGAAACAACTGTTAACCATAAACATTCCAATGACAGCCTACTAGAAAAGAAAGTAAGTACATAGGTATACATGTCTTTAATAAATAAAGATGAATAATTGAATGTGTAAATGTGTAAATAGACATAGAATTGACATTTTTCTGTTCCTTCGTGGGAAAAAAGAGAAACCTAAATAGACATAATAATTCAGAACTGAAAGGAGGAGGGTGGTTGTGAAGTGTGTGCTTCTGCCATCTGCTCCAGCCAGCGGTTAGAACGCCGGCGAGGTGGAGCACCAGAGAGGGAGAGCACGCAGTGCCACGCAGAGCAGCCGTCACAATCTTTTATTTTCTTCACATTTTGCATTGCTGTGAGGTTCTGTTCTGTTAGGTTCAGCTTTTGTTTTTTTAATGCAGCCTGTCCTTGTCCTTTGTTTACACCTGTGTCTTGTTTGCCCCTCATTGTGTTCTTGTATAAGTTCCTCTTGCCCCAGTGTTTCTTGTTGGTTATTGTTTGCTGTTACCCTTGTCAACCTTTGTGTTCTGCCTCCATGCGAAACTATGACAATTGCTTTATTTCCAGGAGTGGCCCTGCATCCCAGAAAAAATAAATTGGGGAAAAAATAGTTTTATTCCAGTTCCTTTAAAAAAAAAACAATAAGCAATGGTTTTTACATGACAGATAATAATGCAGTATCTAAAAATCCTTCTTGTGTATTGGTCTTAAGTAATATTCTAATTTTCTGAGATACTGATTTTGGGGTTGTCATTAGTTGTCAGTTATAATTATAAAAATTAAAAGGAATACACTTGAAATATATCAGTCTGTGTGGAATGAGTGTATACATTGTGCAAGTTTCACTTTATGAATGGAATTACTGAAATAAATCAACTTTTTGATGATATTGCAATTATATGACCAGCCCCTGTATATATTATCCGTTTTAATTGTTATCTTTTCCATAATCATTCACATGCATACTGTTTGCCCAGGGAATGACAGCCTCTCAAGGCTTACAATTTGAAAAAACAAGGAACAAACAAAAAACCTCAGTCAGGGCCAAAGGTTAACTAACCAAAATAATTGTTCAACCAATGGGTAAATGCCTAGGCTTTCTTGGGCTTAGCGTTTCAATCTGTCTCTCCCACTCCTCGTCCTCAAGTTCCCTTGACGCTTTCTCTTCCTTGCCCCTTGAGCCACGCCTAAAAGTGAGAGATTAGGGCAATCAGAGGATGCTGTTGTCCTGTCTTTGCCTGGTGGGTCACTGAAACTTTACACAAAATACCGATTTAAACATAAAATCATTTTATGTACATAGCAGTACATTTAGTGCACAGATATTTCTTGCAAGTTGTAGTTCCATGAAGTAGTCAAAACATAGAAAGCAGTGTGTGAAGTTGTTAGATACTTACAGTATCGTTTGTAACTGGAGCTGTTCACAAATATTCTTGACAACTAACTCTAATCACAGGAAGTGAAACAGTGTGATACTGTCTGTCTGTCTTGCAAACTTCAAATGACGGTCGACGAGCCTCACCGCCACCATGTCAATGCCAGAAACTTTGTCTGAAGCCTGATAGCCCTGTTGAGTTCTCGTTTTGCTTTCTGTCATTCGGTCTCCTTGAGTTCGGTTTAAAAACTTTGTTGGGCTTCACTGATCACATTGTGTCGTTTGATGTTCTCTGCAACACCATGTAATTGATGCAACATCATGTAATATATTCTAACATGTGAGGGCTAGAAAAATATTAATACGGCATACAACAAAGGAATATGTCAAAATAATGGCAGAGATGAAAAAGGTTTGAGAACCCAAGTTCAAGTAGTTAAAACACAATATTTGGAATCGGACATGAAATTGCTGTCTAGCTGCTGTGCAGGTTAGCTACATTATTTACTGGATAGCAGGCACCATGGTATCTAGCTAATTCTAGGTCAGCTAGCTTATGTCAATAGCCCAATATGGACGTTTTGTACTTTAGCAAGTGTTAACCCTACAGCGGTTTCCTTTTTACTGCTTAAGCTATAAAGAAAATGTGCATTAGAAACACTAAAACATTATCCCTTAAATCGTCAAAGCTAGAGTGACCAACCCAAAATAGTTTTACATGGCAATGCTATCCTAACCAAAAGTCAGAAACAGTTGTTCACTTGAACAAGCTGGTAAGCACATTAAATTTACTTCAGTCAATATATTTTCTAGCTCCATTACTACCCACGCAGGCTGACTAAACTTTTTTAGAGTTATGTTTGTAAGGGCATTGCTTGACGATTGCTTAAAATAACACCACACAGGAAGAAAACCAGGAAGTGTATTATTACACTCAATAATTACACCAGCATATAGGACAGCTAGTAGAACATGGGGGCTGTATTTCTGCACTCTTTACTCAAAAAGAAAATGTTTCCATATTTTCCTCAATAAAATGGGTTCCATGTGCAATAATAATGCAAATATTAAAATAATAATCAAAAGAATGGCATTGTAGATTTTAGTGTCACTATATGCAGAGATTAGCAAAGATACATCAAAATGTATTATAAGACACCAAATATCTTAATTTAAAGTTTATCAAAATAAACTACAAAATAGAGTAGCCACACCATGTATCAAAATAAAATAATGTATATTTGTATTTAAAAAATACTACAAATACTTATACAAGGGAGTATGAAATCACTTCGCAAATCTTCCATCTATCGGCCTATTTGATCAATCCCTTCACCAACACACTGACTCAGTTGATCAAGTAGACAATGTTCAATTGCAACAGCTTTTCTCTGCCTAATGTGTCATGTGATAAATCTGACATTTGCCTGACATTTGCAACTAGTTAACACAAACACATCCCTGTGATCACCTAGATGAAGATCAGTTTTAAAGTAACAAAGTTCAATATTTAACTAGCAGTTTGCTAATGACTCTGATGGCGACCGATGGCACCTTTATTCATATCAACTAGAAATTAATCATTTTATAGTCATGTATAAATATAATAATAAATGTGCCAGGCAGTCATTAATGCAGTGGTATGCAAAAGCATGATCATACTAAACAGCTACTTAAATTAGTGTACAGTCTCTGACCCAATCTTGTGTCTTCATGCACAATCGATGAAAACTTAAGAGGCTGAAAATAGCAAGCTAACATCAACTGTGAGGGCTGCAACTTGGGTCAAATAGTTAGCTAGGACATGATATAAATTGGTAAACAATTTAGCCTAAGCTACTCAAACAAACACCAACACTCAAAATGAACTGTTAGAAATTGTAGCAATTTATGCAAACAATTGATGGAAAGATGGAAACTTAACGTTTCTCACCTTGACTTTCTTTTTTGGGTATGGAATAATTTTCTGTTCTTATCTCAACTAGTCTGGGCAAATTATTGAGTAGGCACCCATCAGAAGTAGCATTTTTATGATGTTATCATGTAGACATCTCACAAAGTATTTTACAGAATTTTAAATTGCAACACTTTATTAAAAGAGTTTAACTTTAAAAGAGGCAGAAGAGGAACAGAAACAGGCTACTTGCATGTATACAACTCTAAGATCATCTGTGGTTGGAAGAATATGTACACTACTTGTTTGTCAATTGATATAATATCAAAAGTTCAAAGTTCATGTTCAAAAGGTTTATTTGTCATTTGCAAGAACAAGTTATGGCAATTAAATTCTTGATTTCCCTACTGTCGACAGTGCAGCTATAAGTAAAGAAGTTAACAGTTATTCAAATATAATAAGAAGAAGATAGCACAAATCAGTAATAACACTATGAAACACATATAAATAATAATAACTATACAACTGTACAACCTTAGTGCAATGGAAAAGTGACAGGTGTGCATGAAATAATTGGCAGATGAGCGTGATATAAAGTGAGAGGTGTGCATGGGACTATGAATGGAAGAGAAGAGGGGTTCCTGAATTGAGCAGCCTTACAGCCTGAGGATAGAAACTGTTCCGTAACCTTTTAGAAGGTACGGATTACTCCTGTACCTTTTGCCTAACGGCAGCTTGGTAAAGAGTTCATGGAATAGGTGGCTGGGATCTGTAATGATTTGTTTGCTTCTCCTCCTACACCTCTCTGTGTAGAGATCCTGCAGGGATGGCAGGTCAGACATTGTGATGCGCTCTGCTGTTTTAATCACCTTCTGAAGTGCTTTGTGGTCGAGGGCGGTGCAGCTGCCATACCAGGCGCTGACACAGCCGGTCAGGATACTCTCGATAGTGCATCTATAGAAGTTGGGGAGTATCCTGGAATGCATGCCAAATTTTCTTAATTAGCATAGGAAGAAGTAGCGTTTCCTGGCCTCCTTCACCAAGATGTTAAAGTGATGAGACCAGTTCAAGTCCTCGCTGATATGGACACCAAGGAACCGGATGTTGTGAACTCTCTACTGCAGACCCATTGATGTGTATGGGGGCGTGCTCTCCCCGCCACTACTTCCTGTGATCAACAATCATCTCCTTCGTTTGCTGATGCTGAGTTGTTTTCCTGACAGTCAATAACCTTACCACGTCTCTATAGGCTGACTCATCGTTGTCAGAGATCAGGCCTATGATGGTGGTCCTCAGCAAACGTAACGATGGTGTTGGAGACGTGTGTTGCCAGGCAGTCGTGGGTGAAGAGAAAGTACAGGAGTGGGCTCAGCACACAGGACTGGGGGGAGCCAGTACTGACAGTCAATGAGGAGGAGGTGGGGTTGCACACCTAATATATTTTGGTAGTTTTTTGCATAGTTGAAAGTTCTGTCAAGCACATTTGTTGGAAGAGAGCAATATGTTCTGTTGCCCTCACTTTAACCTGCTATTCTTGAGTGAGAAAGCAAAATTTTATGACACACGCAACATAACCATAAGATGTTACTCTGAGAAATGATACATGCAAACACACTGCACATTTCAGAAAATAGGAATGATAGGACATAAATTATTATTGAGTGGAGTGAAAAAGCTTTTGCCAGTCACCGAAGCATTCCTGAGTACTTATTTTACAAGTGGAGTGCACATCTCACCTTGTAGGGAACTATGCCTCTAAATATCCTCTGCAATATATTGTCAATGAGGCTGAATGGCTCCGCTAGCGGCCTCAAAATCCTGTAGGAGAACCAGCAGGATTTGTCCTACAGGATTTTGGGTGCACTTTCGGGGAGGACGGTTATTGTCGGATCCTGTAAGTAGTCCAACAGGAAATATGTCAAGCAGGAAATATGCAAATAACCCTTAAAATATCCAGCAGAATATTTTCACTAAGATCTGCAGGATTTAAAGAGGCAGTACAGCAGAATGATCCTAAAATCCTGTAAGATATAATTAAGCTCTGGTTCTTGGACCTCTGGTATATACAACCTACTTCCTCGTCCATAAGATAATTTCCTGTAGGGCAATATACATAAGAATAAAAAGAAAGCAGTTTATATTAGATTGAATAGCAATTTTATTTTCAATGCAGTGTCATGAATTTGATCATCCATTTGAGCACCAGCAATGCATAAAATATTATTCCAAAGAGAAATGCCTGCATTGCTGTCCAGTGTTGACTGTTGTCTAAATGCTCAGTCTCTGGGAAATAATGAGATTAAGAGGCGCAGAGTTTGTGGAATGTAAATAGCCCAAACTGTGTGTGCGTGTGTGTGTGTATGTGTGTTACCTTTGCAACATGGTGTAACGTTCTGTGCTGTTCATGGCCCTTCTGTGTTTGGACATAACTGCATCCTGCTACACACCTGCTCTTGCTGGCCTCTGGAACGTCCCCTAGGCTGACGTCACATCAGCCACTGCCACTGGGTACTGTAACATTGGCTGGAGAACTCACATCCATCCACACAACATCCACAACTTGTCAGTTGATTCAAAATTAGTTTTACTTCAGAGTATAATCCTTTGTGATGTAACTACCCCAGATATGAGGTCGTCATTTATTAAACTGATTGAGGATTCCCCGTTTCAGGTAGAGTTAAACATCTCTGGTCCCAGTCTTACTACCATAAATGGGCCTACAGAGTTTTGTGAAACCCCCCAACTCCCTTCCACCCTGTCATGGAATTTCCTGAACAGATTTTTATTTAAAAAATATAATGGTTAAAGTATTGAGGAAATGGGAAAGTACTGAGTCTCTATAATTAGACAAGAAAAATCATGTTAGATAGTGTCAAGAATGTGGAAAAGGGGATCTTGTCTCTGTTTATGCTCAGCATTTAGTGGTATCAGTAGATCATTGGGTCCTCTGTCAATCTTTTAATCTGTTTTAACCATTGATATATCTCTTCTTTGTCAAGATGGTACTACAAGTGTTCCCTTCATTTTTTGGAGCAGTGTATTATTCAATCTTTAATTCATTAATAATGTATGCTGCTTTCAGTCAGTTAATACTAATAAAAATGTTATTATTGTGGGGTTTTTCAGTAGAATATGTTTCTTTGGGGACAAGGAAAGTACTAAGCTTATCTGTAAAGTCAGCACAACATGAGAAAATTACAGATTTTGTAATAGTATTTGATTGTTTTTAATATATGTTTATTATTTAACCGATGTGGTTTTTAAATGTCCTTATATCTCTGTCCAAATGGTGTAGATATCTAGATTTTGTTTTGATTAATTTCCATTGTATGTTTATTTTATTTCGAACATACCCTCTCATTTTAAATTGTCACTAATTAATTAGTTTGCGGTGTTAGGTGTTTTAAATACTTTGAATCAGACTGTTTCATTTACCTACACCAAATTAAACGTACTTGCTTAGTAGGTGTAACTACTTTGTATCTATGTGGTTATGGACTCGGCTTTAAATTACTGCCCTCTCTCCTTGTGACTAAATTGTAACTACATGGGAAATGACACCACTTCAAAAACGGAAAAGGAAATGAAAAAGATATGAAAAGATATCTAAAGCCTTGCAAATGCCATTTAGTATTGTTCAATTACTTATTATGAAGGGGACAATTTGGGGATCTCTTGATACCAAACCAAGGTCAGGGACACCAAGAAAGATTACAGCCAAAACTGCCTGAAGAATTGTTCGGGATACCGAAAAACACATAGGTAACCTCAGTTGAAATACAGGCTGCTCTGGACAAAGACGGCATAGTTGTTTCAAGGAGCACAATTTAACAATACTTGAACAAAATGAGCTGCATGGTTGAGTTGCCAGATAGAAGCCTCTACAGTACCAATGCCACAAAAATGTCTGGTTACAATATGCCCAACAACACCTTGACACGACTCACAGCTTCTGGCACACTGTAATTTGGAGTGAGAGCAAAATAGAGCTTTGTGGTCACAACTATGAGTGCTATGTTAGGAGAGGGATAAACAAGGCCTACAGTGAACAGAATACCATCCCCACTGTGAAGTATGGTCATGGCTCACACATGTTTGGGGGTGGGAGCTCTAAAGACACAGGGAATCATTTGAAAATTGTTGACAAAATGACTGCAGCTTGTTATTAGAAAATACTTGCAGGCAATTTGCATTCTTCTGCACGAAAGTTGCTCATGGGACAAACTTGTACTTTCCAGAATGAAAATGACCCTAAGCACAAGACCAAGTTGACCCTCCAGTGGTTACAGCAGAAAAAGCTGAAGGTTCTGGTCTCCTGACCATAATATCATCAAGCAACTCAGAGGAGATCTCAAACCTGTAGTTCATGCAAAGACTTTGCATGACCTGGAGGAATTTCGTCAAGACAGATGGGCAGCTATATCACCTGCACGAATGTGGTGCCTCATAGACAACTATTACTGTCAGTGTTGCTGGTAGGGACGCCAAGCGCCGACTGGGAGAGAGAGTGAGACCAGCAGGCAGAGTAGTCTGGGACGGGCTGGAGGTCGACACACGAGTGGGCGGCCGCGGTGCCAACGGGGGGTGGGCAGAGTACGGGGACGGGCGGAAGGTTGATTCACGTGCGGGCGACAGTAGTACAGGCAGGGAGCAGGCAAAGCAGTCAGAGACAGGCAAGAGGTCGGAACACTGTCGGGCAGGGAACGTACAAGCAGGGAGCAGGTAGAATCGTCAGGAACAGGCAGGAGGTCGGTACACGAGAAAACTGAACGTTGGTTTGTGAATCGCAAGAACAGGCATGCAGGCACAGACCATGATCCGGCAGGGAAGAGACGACAGTGATCTGTAGATATACTGCAGGGGAGGAGGTGAGTGGAAACAGGTGTGTGCGAATGCAGATAGGGAACAGGTGCAGGGGTGGATGATGAGCCAGAGTGATCATGGCTCAGCAGTGCGCGGGGCCCCCATCCGTGTGATTGTGGAGGCGGGGGTGTGACAATTACAAAAGACTGCACGCTGTCATTAATGCTAAAGGGGTAATACACAGTATTAAGAACTAAGGGTATGCAGATTTTGAAAATAAAAGCCTTTGTTGTCATGTTTTGTTTTAAAGTTGTGCCATTCTGTTATGACCTATAGTTGAATATGAATCCCATAAGAAAAAAGACGTTTTGCCTGCTTGCTCATGTTGTCATGTTTACAAATAGTTAATATATTACCAATTCTCCAAGGGTATGTAAACTTTTAAGCACTGTATGCAATTGTACAGTATACATGGAAGGCATTTGTTTGAATAATTGCCCACATCAATGTTGGCTTAAACATAATAATTCTTTGGGGAGCTGTTCAGTAAGTTTTTGCCAGTTGGATTACAAAGAAACAATACAGAATAAAATAAAAGACAAGCATACTTGGCCAGACCACAGGTGGAAACGATTGTGAACAAGGAAGTGGTTTTGAAGATCAGTTATTTATGGACATATGCCAGCGACGTTCTCAGAAGTGACCAACACTCTGTTCCTGTGCAAATCCTAAACCTAGTGTATCAAAAAGGTACATTTGATGCATTAAATTAGAAACCTATTTTCTAGCTAATAGCTATTCAGTATCTATAATGTCCAGATAATGACATTTACTAATTATTTTCAAAATTATTTTGTTTCAGGTAACTATATTCAGCTGTTCTAATAAAACTCTTGCACTTAAAAATAGGCAGACGAGGAACAGAAACAGAGTAATTGCATGTATTGCATGTAATTACAACTCTAAGAACATCTGTGGTGGGAAGAATATGTATACTGCTTGTGTGTAAACCAACATAATATATTTTTGTTGGAAGTTTTCACATTTTGAAAGTTTTTACACGTTCAAAGTTCTGTCAAGCACATTTGTTGGAAGTGAGCAATATGTTCCGTTGCCCTCACATTAACCTGCTCCTCCAGATTGAGAAAGCAGCATTACAAGACACGCAGTCCAACACATCATGCGATTTATTATCTTAGACATGTCGGTTGCAGTTTGTCCATCGCAACATAACCTTTATCATGTTTACTTCTGGCTTTCCATATGTAGCTAGAGATGCCTGTAGCCAGTGAATTATGAGTTAATCTTTAACTACTTATTTTTGCTGTCCCTGGCCGGATTAGATACTGGTCTCCTGACTGCAGTGAAGTTAGCTTTATATTCAATATTCAGAAATTTGATCGTCAAAACCTCATCAACAAAACCTGCCAGAAATACAGCAATTGCATATTATTTTAGTTTAGCATTTTTTTAATAACTGACATTAATACAAGCTTATAGAGCATTTTTACATTAATTATGTTCAATAGTTGTTTTTCAATTTAGGAAATGATTACTGTTTATAAAGCATTTTTTCATGAAAAAAAAGCTATTTCAATTGGTTATTTCTATATAAGTATTATTGGGTCCAAGCATTGGCGGCCTTATGCACTCGGGGGCCCGTTTCAATAACTAATATGGGGCCCTAGCCCTACCCATATAAAACATAAACATAATATAGAAAAAGCAAGGATTCCCGTTGGTTTGCATCAATGGCATATTATTTTATTACATGCACTTTCAGTTTCATGAACAGGCAGCTCAACATAGAAATCATCCAACCTTATTTGATTAAAACTATATACAATTTATACAGCGTTTTGGAATAAGCCTCGCTCACAGACGGCAACTTCTCTGCTTAATTGATTAGCGCAGTATATTTCCAGCAGTCTGGGCTGACATAAAATTAACAGCACAAACATCCCCTCAACTTAAATTATTACCAAAAGCAAAGAAGAAAGCGTGTCTGACTGACACTGAACCGAACTTATTATAAATACGATGGGCGCGTTATTTCAGCACCGTGGACAGCTGAGCTCACCGTGCGGCGGGCGTAGATTTCACCTGAGCCCTTTTTAGAAATCCACCCTTCTGTGTTTGAGTGCTGAGAATGCTCTGATAAGTTCATCTTTGTCCAGCGATTTTGTCACTTCGTGCTCAATTGAAACCTGAGCGAGAGCTGACAGCCGCTCCTGGAGCATTGTTGACCTCAGGTGTGTTTTTATTAGCTTCAAGCGAGAGAAACTCCTCTCTCCGCTTGCTACAGTCACAGGCACTGTCAACATGAGTCGGAGAGCAATGCTGACGTTTGGATACAGTTCAACTAAATTGTTTCTGTAAATGTAGCTCAGAATCTGCAGGCCAGTGGTTTCTTTTGCCGGCACGGCAGTGATAGCAGCCGACACCTCGCGCACAAGTTCCGCAGCGTCCACATCGCAGAGGGTGTTTTCTATGTTTGCGCAGCTGTCTTTGAAGGTGTTACTTTCCAGGCCCTTTTCATTTCCTCTCTTCCATAAATGAAACCAAACAGACCATGAAATGTCTCCATCAACTTAAAGCGCTCACTAGTGCCTGTAAAGTCAGAGTCCACTAGTGGGAGGAAAACCTCTCTCCTGAACATTTCCTCGGGTGTCACTGTCAAGGAAGGATCCGGATTTTGGGGCTTGTACGGAAACTGGCGTTTGGGTTTTCGGCCTCGTGTAGTGGGGAAGACCACTGGCATCTCCATCTCTTCCGCGATGTCTCTAGCATCTGTCTGGGCGGATGAAAGGCCGTTCTCTCTGTATTCCTTTAGGAATTTAAGAACATATTCCACCTCGCACTGTAGCACATCAATCCCAACTTGTGGGCTCTGGAGCAGCTTGCTGACACGATTCACCTCATGGAGAATGTTGTACCAGATGATGACAGTTAGCAGGAATTTCCAGCTTGTTATCTCATGTTCGAGGCCTCTGGCAGCAGACACAGTCTCACTGTCACCTGATAATAACAATAATGTTGTTGTTTTTTTTATTTCAACAATTTATAATGATGCTTTAAAATACCATGCGCGATGCGCCGCTGTTCATTGTGCTGAAACAGCTCAATATAATCCTGGCAGTGAGTGTGGTTGAAGCTTTTAACTAGAAATACGTAGCCTAACACACTAAAATCATAGACTGTCTGTCACAAAGTAAAATAACACACACTCGTACATACCTTTTTTTGTTGCATGATCGACCAGTGAAAGCAGAGCTTCGCCGACAGCAGGAAGCTGATAACGCAGCACTTTCACACTTTCCCCGCGGCATTCCCATTGCGTGATGGCCTTTAGGGTCATCTGTGGTACGTTTGTCTTGAAAATCTCCCATCTCTGTGTGGAAGGGTGTACAGACGTTGCAGCACCCCAAAGAAGCTCACAGACTCGACTGTTGACTTCGCAGCATCTACAATGACGAGGTTTAGACTGTGGCTGGCGCATGGCATGAACAGTGCTTTTTTGTTGATATCAAGCACCCTTTTCTGCACACCGCAATTTTTCCCCCGCATGTTGCTACCGTTATCATTCGCCTGTCCCCTGCATTTTTCGACATCCAGGCCTAACTTTTCCAAATGCTTCAAGAAGACATCTGTTAGACCTGCGCCTGATGTGTCAAGCACTGGTAGGAAACCGACAAAATGCTCTCCAACAGTAGCCCCGGCACCGATTTGGCACTTGACAAAGCGCAGTGTCACGGAGAGCTGCTCTATGTGTGCAGCGTCCGGGCTGCAGTCCATTATCACAGAGTAATAATGGGATTGTTTTACTCTTTCTATTATTGCTTCCACTGTCTTGTCTCCAATAAGAGTGATCAACTCATTTTGTATCATTTTCCCCAGATAATGGTCAGCAATCTCTTTTGTCTCTGCTCGTCTGACATGCTCGCTCATCACTGGGTCAAACTCCGCAAGCAGCTCCACCACACCTAGAAAGTTTCCATTGTTTGATTCATGTAGGTTGGAATTGTGACCACGGAAAGCAAGTTTCGTTCTGCAAGGTGACAAACTATGGCAACTAACCTTTTCATGACGTCGTTCCATTGTCTTTTTTTCAACATTTGCATTTGTTGATAGGTATTGTCAATGGTACTGTGCATTTTTACGCGCGTCTCCAGCTCACACCAGCTGTCCATGTTGACACAGTATGTATTAGATTTTTCATGATCCTGGAGTGTGAGAGTGAGTCGTTCCCACATTCTGAAACCTCTGTGAGTGAGACTACTCGTCCGCTTGCCAAATAAGGTACAGCAGAAACAGAAAACTGAATCGGATGATTTTGAATACACTAACCATGACCTGCAGATCTTTTCTCAGTTTTTCAACTTCATGAAATATCTGTCCTTGGTAAAACGGCGGTGTGATTGGCTTTGTGGGAAATTAAAATCATCTATCTGAACGGGACCGCACTTAACAATATCAATTCGTTGGTCATCGGAAATTTGCTCTGGCCAGCACCCCGGGTCTGTCTCTGTGAACGGGTCTTTCTCCCTCACCTGTGTCAGTGGTGTGAACTTCATCGTCATATTCTTTTCCTACAAACAATGTTTGGTCATCATCATTGCCAGCAGTTTGAGTAGAAGATGAATAATCAGAATTTTGGCTAGCATCCTGTGACGGGGGTTCGGCCGCTGCTGCCGCCGGTATGGTTACAGATGCTGGGCAAAAGAAAGAGGTCACTTTTGGTAGACTGAATAAAACTTTTCTTTTGTTGTCCAATATCTTACGTTTTTCAGCACCACTGGCATATGTACGTTTCATTTTTTTTCCCTGCTCAAAATAACATTTGAACGTAACGTCAAAAAGGCAAAGGTAAAAACAAATAAACACCGGTATTATACCTCAGATCACTTAAGCCGTTCGCAGGGCGGTAAACATCGCCGTGGTAACCGCGAGTTCGACCAATCATAGAAGTCAGTGTCATGCTTAGGAAACAAAAGGACGCAAAAGACGCGATATGTGAACGGCCCCTTGGCGAACTACTGTTCGCTTGCGAGCCACGTGTTTGAGACTGAAAATCAATATCCAACTTTTTTGCCGGTCTGTTGGGGCCCCCTTGGAGGGCGGGGCCCGTTTCAATTGAAACGGTTGAAACATAGGTAAGGCCGCCACTGGGTCCAAGTTAATGAGAATTTTTGATTGACAAATGCTTTTTAGACTATTAATAATGTCCAAAATTTTAATATTGGAAAACGAAAGGATGTTGATTGTAGAGCAGTTGTCCCTGAAGCTATGTTGGTTGGTCATTTTGATACGAGCTATTGACACTTGCATAAACAACTGACGTTTTTCATCAACATGACCAGATAATGGTGCAATTTTTAAGACGGTACCTAAACCCTCGCATCGTCGGAAAGCAGTTGTTCACGTTCTTTTCGACTCTGAAAGATTAATATGAAACCGACATTGAACAAGGATTGTTGCTTGTTCGCTATCGCAAGCAGATTCAGAATATGTAATTGCTGTCTTTTTGTTAGGTTTCGTTGTTAGGTTTCGTTGTTGAAGTATTTACGACCAATGACCATTGATTAAAGCTAGCTTCAACGCAGTGGTCTCCTGTGTGGCAGACTACATAGCTAATTTACAATGGTCATTGGTCGGTCTGTCCGTCCAAAGGAAATTTCACTTCAGCACAAGAAGTTACTTAGGTTCCATGTATGTCATAAAAACTCAAGGTCTCCTCAAATAGGGACGGGACGACGGTTTCAGGACTAATCACGATGGAAAATAGGCCACTCACGACTATGACATTGTGGAGAAATTCCATAATCGGGATCATTGTAAATCAGGATAATCCACACCTGAGTGACTTGAAAAAGCTATGCCAGACGCGTTGAACTGTCCCTGAGTAGGTGTTTAATTTTGCAAATTGATTGCACATCTCACAGTACTTCGTACTATGCCACTAAACATCGTCTGACTGCAATGTATCGTCAATGAAGCTGAAAGGCTCTGTTAGTGGGCAACCATATAAATGTAGGGATTTACATGTTTTTATATTAATGCAAAAAACTATAATTGTTTACACAAAAAAATGCACAAGAACAATATTTATTGAATGGAAGAATATATGATGAAAGTATGCAGGGCTAGAGAAGATAAGGATATTGTCAGTTACAATACAAAGCGAAATTCTATTAATAAATGTCATCATAAGTTGGGTTTGAATTGTATAGAATTCACAAAAAACTTCCCAAACTCTCCATTGCAAGAATGCAATCTTACATTCTGAAAAGGCCCATTATTTCCATCAGACTGTTATCGGTCTCTCTCGGGAGGAAGCGCACGAATAAAGGACTCAGCCAAGAAAGTCTCCTTATGGCCGAGGTCTTCATCAGATCACGAAATGTATAGCCTATTCCAATCAAACTGTGTCTGCGACATTTTTATCCGAACCCCCAAATATCTGCCCGCTTTGTTGTAAAACCAACACCCAATCGGGATCCGAAGTAGGTATATCCGATCCGAAATACGCTAGAGATTATGGATAATCAGATCTTAATTTTGTCGGATAATTTGAATTATAGAAACGTGTCCGAAAGACAAAAAGTCTGCATTACGACCGCTAAATAGTTAGGATATTGCTTGGGCACGAATTAGGCTACCTGGCCTGTGTACATGTATAGGGCTATAATTGCGTTCATGGGGTGCCTGATTGTAGGCTTGTAATTAAAATCAACTTCCCTCAAGTGTTATGGCTGCTAGAATCCTAACTAGAACTACAAAATGTGAACACATTACTCCAGTACTAGCCTCTTAAAACTGTCTGCCTCTTAGGGTTAGGGCTGATTTCAAGATTTTTATGTTAACCTATAAAGCAATACATGGACTTGCTCCAACTTGTCTTGCTGAAATGATCCAACCTCAAGATGCAGGCCTTCTAATTGTACCTAGAATGTCTAAACAAACAGCCAGAGGCAGGGCTTTCTCCCGTAGAGCTCCACTACTGTGGAATGATATGTCAACTTAGGTTTGATGTGCAGATTCGGTGCAAACTTTCTGTGCGTGCATGTGTGTTTGTGTGTTACCTTTGCAACATGGTGTAACAGTTCTGTGCTGTTCATGGCCCTTCTGTGTTTGGACATAACTGCATCCTGCTACACACCTGCTCTTGCTGGCCTCTGGAACGTCCCCTAGGCTGACGTCACATCAGCCACTGCCACTGGGTACTGTAACATTGGTTGGAGAACTCACATCCATCCACACAACATTCACAACTTGTCAGTTGATTCAAAATTAGTTTTACTTCAGAGTATAATCTTCTGTGATGTAACTACCCCAGATATGAGATAGTTTAATAAATGACAGAGTGAGGATTCCGGCATTTTTCAGCTATCGTTTATTGGCTGACACTGTCTGAAAGCAGCAAATTTCCTGTTTCCGGTAGAGTACAACATTTCTGGTTCCAGTCTTACTACCATATATGGGCAATCCAAAGTTTTGTGAAAAAAAAAAAATGGTTAAAGTATTGAGGAAATGGGAAAGTACTGAGTCTCTATACATTCAAGTGTCTACTAAAGACGCATAGTCCATGATTAATTGCAGTCTGGCCCAGTGGTGTGAAGGTGACCGGAAAGGCTTGATACTGTCCATCCTTTCTGTCTTGCCAGATGGGCTCTGGGATGATCTCCCTCCAATGCCATTCGGAGGCGGAATCACTGGCTTGTTGTTGTCTCTCTGTTGCGCCTATCATGTAATCGGGTTAAATAATGCTGGTAATACTCGGCCCTCATTTCAGGGTGGTTGCGGTTGGTGGGTGTCCCTTTGTTGGGTGCTTGGCCATGTGATTGGATTGATTTCCTGCCTGTTGGGCCTGTCCGGGGTCTCCTCGGATAGGGCCACAGTGTCACTGGACCTCCTGTCTCAGCCCCAAGGTCTTACGCTGCTATATTATTGTGCCGGGGAATAGGATCAGTTCTCTTTGTCTGTTGTAAACCCTTGTAAATCAAAGAAATGCGCTCTTTAAAATGTTCCTTTATCCTGCTAAGTTTAAACTTGACATGAGGTTTTGGCCCACACCTCCGGAGTACCAGGCTTGAAAGACTTTTCTGTCTCTGTCCAAAGTCCTGCTGATTGTGTTGCTGATCAAGATGATACCTGATGATTTCAGCTGCCACTCTGCCACTGAGACTCAACACTGTTGTTCTTTGCTCCTTGGGGTTTCAGGCCGGGTGGTTCGTGACAACTGCTGTTGTAAAGCCCATAAACTATAGGCCCCGCGTTCGGATCTCCTCACAGGTGAAGCAAAGTACACATTATGAATTATTCTGTATAGCCGAAAACTTCGCTGGCTAAAACCTTCGGTATCTACATATAGTAAGCCTGAAATAAAACAGCATAGACAGATACATTTGCTGGCAACAACATACGTTATGTTGTTACGTTATAGTAAGTAACTATAGTAGTTACGTTATAGTAAGCCTTAACTAAAACTGTATACGTATATATATTGCAACTATTTCTGGCATGGAAAAGTTCATCTTCAGTCTCGCTTAGCAATTGCTCAATTCTTATGATAATTCCTAGGAAGTTAGTTGATACTACAAAGCCTATTATTGGCTAATAAGCAGTTAAAATAGCCAGTGGTAAAAACCATACAACTCATATTGTGGATATAAACTTAATAAGAAACGTTAGTCAGAATGCTCAATGTGTCTAGAGATTGCTAAAACATGTAATTCTGTGGCGTACTTTGTTGCATTACAGCCTTTAGTTCAAAGTTTTTTAATCTGAATTGTATGTGATGGATCAGAACACAATAGTCTAAGTTGGAGAAGTGAAATGAGAAAAATATACACATAACACTATTTTCTTGAAATATAAAACTGAAAATCGGCATGTGTATATGTATTCACCCCCTTTGTTATGAAGCCCATAAAAAGCTCTGGTGCAACCAATTACCTTCAGAAGTCACATAATTAATGAAATGATGTCCACCTGTGTGCAATCTAAGTGTCACAGGAGCTGTCACTACATATACACACCTTTTTTGAAAGGTCACAGAGGCTGCAAGACCTAAGCAAGAGGCACCACTAACCAAACACTGCCATGAAGACCAAGGAACTCTCCAAACAAGTAAGGGACAATGTTGTTGAGTACAAGTCAAGGTTAGGTTATAAAAATATATCAAAATCTTTGATGATCCCCAGGAGCACCATCAAATCTATCATAACCAAATGGAAAGAACCTAGCACAACAGTAAACCTCTCAAGAGACAGCCGCCCACCAAAACTCATGGACTGGGCAAGGAGGGTATTAATCAGAGAGGCAGCACAGAAACCGAAGGTAACCCTGGAGGAGCTGCAAAGTTCTACAGCAGAGACTGGAGTATCTGTACATAGGACGACAATAAGCCGTACGCTCCACAGTTGGGCTTTATGGCAGAGTGGCCAGAAGAAGCCATTACTTTCAGCAAAAAACTAAATGGTATGTTTTGAGTTTGCAAAAAGGCATGTGGGAGACTCCCAAAATGTATGGAGGAAGGTGCTCTGTTCTGATGAGACTAAAATTTAACTTTTCGGCCATAAAAAAAACGCTATGTCTGGCGCAAACCCAACACATCACATCAGAACACCATCCCCACAGTAAAACATGGTGGTGGCAGCATCATGCTGTGGAATGGGAAACTGGTCAGAGTTGATGGAAAGATGGATGGTGCCAAATACAGGGATATTCTTGAGCAAAACCTGTACCACTCTGTGCGTGATTTGAGGCTAGGACGGAGGTTCACCTTCCAGCAGGACAATGACCCCAAACATACTGTTAAAGCAACGCTTGAGTGGTTTAAGGGGAAACATGAAAATGTTTTGGAATGGCCTAGTCAAAGCCCAGACCTCAATCAAATAGAAAATGTGTGGTCAGACTTGAAGACTGCTATTCACAAGCACAAACCATTCAACTTGAAGAAGCTGGGGCAGTTTTGCAAGGAGAAATGGCAAAAATCCCAGTGGTTGCTGCAAAAGGTGGCTCTACAAAGTATTGACTTTAGGGGGTTGAATAGTTATGCACATTTACTTTTTCTGGTATTTTGTCCTATTTGTTGTTTGATTCACAATAATAACAAAAAAAACTTCAAAGTTGTGGGCATGTTCTGATACAGATCCTCTAACAATCCAAGGGGTTGGTGTTAGGCACTGTATACTCTAACAATCCAAGGCACTGTATACTCTTCTACGGGAGGGTGAGGAACAATGCACACCCTTTATTTTTTCAAAATCTGAAGTTTCAAAATTTGACGGAACTTCATTTTAATAGCTCCAAAAATAAATATACTATGACTGTACAAATAGCAAATTCGTGATCAGGGGAAGGTGAGGAATAACGCACACCCTTTATAAAAAAATCGGAAGTTTTAAAATTTTACGGAACTTCTTAATTTCATTAGTTCCAACAATAGATATGCCATGATTATAAAAGGTACATATATTCTTGATCAAGGAAGGGTCAGGAACAATGCACACCTTTTTTTGAAAACCTGAAGTAAAAAAAAATTACGCTAATTGCAAATGTTTATAAAATTCTTGTTCTGAAAAAACTAAAGGTTTAAATTGTTCCCCACTGCCCCATGATTAAGAATACACCATTTGTATTGTCGTGGCATACTTATTCTGGGAAGTATGGAAATAAAGTTCTGTACAATTTAAAAATGTAGAAAACAAAGTTATCCTAATTTGCCTCATTTTCATGGTGCCTTTCAATAGATCTATTTAAAAATATGTATTGTGTCCAAGCATCTTTTAGGCATACAGTGGGGAGAAGCCTCGCCACAAACTTAGGATCTGTTCAGGATAGGATAAATCTTCAGTAGCTACATTATAGTTAGGCTCAGTAAAAACTGTTCACAGTTATATTGTGATACATGAACTGCACCGACAAGGAACACATTGCTCTCTTGTTTTCTAAAGAAATGAACCAGCCATAGAGGGATTGGAGTCATTGTTTTCATTGTAGGTACTGTATAGTATGACTAAAACTTTGCAGTCTACAAGCTTCAGTAGCTATATTATAGTAAGCCTAAGAAAAAAGTTTTATGGTTGTATTGCGATGGAAGATCAATTTCGATTGATTTCGATTTACAGTGGGGAGAACAAGTATTTGATACACTGCTGATTTTGCAGGTTTTCCTACTTAAAAAGCATGTTGAGGTCTGTAATTTTAATAATATGTACACATCAACTGTGAGAGAAGAAAATCCAGAAAATCACATTGTATGATTTTTAAATAATTAATTAGCATTTTATTGCATGACAAAAGTATTTGATCACCTATCAACCAGTAAGAATTCTGGCTCTCACAGACCTGTTAGATTTTCTTTAAGAAGCCCTCCTGTTCTCCACGCATTACCTGTATCAACTGCAAATGTTTGAACTCATTACCTGTATAAAAGACACCTGTCCATACACTCAATCCAACAGACTCCAACCTCCCCACAATGGCCAAGACAAGAAAGCTGTGTAAGGACATCATGGATAAAATTGTAGACCTGCACAAGGCTGGGATGGGCTACTGGACAACAGGCAAGCAGCTTGGTGAGAAGGCATCAACTGTTGGCGCAATTATTAGAAAAGGTCCCCCTGCTCAGACCAGCGTATGTGTATGGTCTCTCTATGGCCATAGACAAAAACACTAGCAATGGCAAAAACAGTGGTAGTATAACATCTACCCTCTATTGTCCAATGTACCACCCATTTACTGATGTCATTGCTTCACCATTTTGCAATCTATCTTGTATTCTTTACAACCCTTTAGGGAGGCACATATGAGACACCTGTAAACCAACAGTCAGGTCAATCAAATTGCCGTTTAATTTTAAGGCAATTTTTATTGGGCTATCTTCGGGATGGATATGGCATAATTGTGTCAGTGTAAATAATAATACTTGGCCTGTATTTTCATTGTGTCTTAATGGAATGCACACATGAAATGTCTGCATCCAGTAGTTTTATGTCATGTCCCCGCCTCCGCGATCACATGGAGGCGGGGCCGCGCGTCGCTGAGCCATGATCGCTCTGGCTCATTATCCACCTCTGCACCTTTTCCCAATCGGCACACACTCACACCTGCTCCCAATCCGTAATCACACACCTGTTTCCACTTACCTCGTCCCCTGCAGCATATCCTCAGTTCTCTGCCATCCCTTCCCTGCCGGATCATGGTTCTTGCTTGCAAGCCTTTTCTCGCGATTCAATCATCTACGTACAGACTCCCCGTGTATCGGCCTCCTGCCTGTCCCCGACGATTCTGCCTGTACGTTAGCTGCCCGACAGTGTTCCGACCTCTCGCCCGTCTCCGACTACTCTGCCAGTTCCCTGCCTGTACTACTGTCGCCCGCTCGTGAATCGACCTTCTCTGTCCCCGACTACTCTGCTTGCCGCTCTCCGCGCTTGGGTCCCAACCAGCAGCCCTGACAGTTTTATACTGATCAGCCATTTTGCCCACCATTCATTTACTGATGTCATTGCTCCGCCATCTTGCAATTTATCTCATATTCTTTACATCCCAATAAGAAGGCACATATGAAACACCTGTACACCAACCCTAAGGTCAATTGAATTACCAGTTGATTTTAATCTAATCTTTACAGTGTTCATTAGAGTTAGCATAAAGGGTTACATTTGTGAAGTTATAGTTCAGGCAACTTTAGACATAGCAACTAGTTTCATTATCAACCCTGTTCAGAAGTATGGCCTAGAGTCAGAACATTTACTGCTGAGTAAATACGATTTACGGTTCAGGAGATAAAGTGTTTTAAAGCTATTTACTGCATCAGCATTAGCTTGTGTTGAAAATTATCCGATTTCTTGCAGCACTATACAGTATGTCAAACAGGGTGGAAATGTCATCATTTTGAATATAGCTAATTGAATCGTGTACTGTAGCGCCCCTGGTGAAGGAATCATGGTGAGTGTCTGTGTATATAGTTTCAGTGTGCAAAGTTACAGCATGGTCTACCAGGGACGTTTTGAGTTATTCAGCAAGGAATATAAATAAATAAATACAGTTGCATAGCAACAATGGATAGGGTCTTCCAATATGGTGAGTGTAGGAACATGGTCACAGAATGAGACTGTCAGATATACATTGTGGGCAAGATGTTTTTGTGAAGCATTGTATTACTGACAACGTAGATTGTCAAGTGTCTCATTCCAGCCACTAGGTGCCACTGGCTACATGGAAATACTGAAATGTACATAGCAATACAGTAGCTTTCTAAATTACACATGAACGTCTGTGTTGGCATATGCAGATGAATGAAACTCTCTGTTGGGACAGACATATGAATGCATCAATATATTTATTTTTCATTACTCATCTAGACAGCTGTAGTGGTCACTAAACAAGCATGCTTGTGTCCTGTGGTTGTATCAGCGAACAGATTCTGTGTATGATAAATGAATACGGACCATTTGACACTATTTTGAAACTGTCTCCTCTATTTTATTTCAGCGCACAAACATTCTCTGTTCCCAGAGATGAAGACATAAAAGCTCTTTGTGACAACTGCTGATGTAACAAGGGCTTTATATAGTTGTGCACAAAAGTTTGCATACTTTTGGGGAATTGGTAATATATGTGCCAATTGTAAAGAAAACATGAGTGAGCAGGCAAAACACATGTTTTTTATTTAGAATGGGATTCACATTCAACTGTAGAGCATAACAGAATGGACCAATCATGACGTTTCTCTGTGTAATTTATTTTGTTTTTGTGACGACCACGCCATCTACTGCCCATCCTCCCCCTGCCGGAGGCGGGCTTCGGCGTTCGACGTCACCGACCTTCTGACACCATCGCCCCATCTCATCAACTCATTGCACCTGTTGTCCCGTTTAGCGCACCTGATCATCATTTAGTCATTCCCCTCAGTATATATGTTCCCTCTGCTCCCATTGTCTTTGTGTG
>JACXGJ010008403.1:0-27350 GCA_016801105.1 Esox niger | reverse complement strand
TCGTCTAAGGTATGTAAACACAAGACATCACGAAGCAATAGTAAAATGACACATAGTGCATAAAGCAAAATAGGAGAAAACCTCAAAATTCAACAGAACCTTAAGAGAGATGGTATTCAGAGAATTTCCAAACATGAACTCTAAACCAGTAGGACGCCCCGAGTCCGTAGACACCCATATTATGGACAAAATAATGTGGGGGGGGGGGGGGCAGGAATGCCTGGTAAACTGGAACAGATTACACTTTGATGCAGCTGTCCAGCTGTGGATGCATTCATCTTAACGGGTATCTCCTTTGTGTGGGCAATGCTATTTCTGTAATATAGGCTGATTGGTCATTTACATCTTTTTCCTCACCCAAACAGACTGATGTATAACAACTATGTAACAAAGTCATAGAAAGAAAAGCTTTCGTCAATGACTCACTGTTAAAAACAAATCTGTGGAGGTACAAAAAGTCAGGTTTTAGAGTTAGTTTGAGAAAAATGGTAGTGTTGCAAAATGATCTGGGATTTATTTTTATTGGCATCTCAGTCAGTCACTTATTCATTATTTCGGTAAATCTGACTTAATACCAATTGGTATTTACAGTTGCAGGCAGAAATATTCACAACCTTATACTGATGTACGCTCTCGCCATAGGCATTCTATGGGATTAAGATCTGGATTCATAGCTGGACAGTCTTTAGAACATTCTAGCTTTTCATCTATATAATATCCCAAGTACATTTTGATCTGTGGTTTGGAAACTATGTTCCAAAGTACCCACTCGGAAAACTCAAGCTACACATAAATAAACATATGTAAGATTTCTCAACATACATTAACATATACGCCCTAAATATGTTTATGAGATATATTACTTGCGCTTCTCATAATATCATAATACAATGCATGTCATATATTTTAACATTGAATATTATGTGGTAAAATATACGAATATGCAGTACATTAAGCATTTCTCATCAGTACATCATGGAATTAACTTTCAAGACAATATTTTCCAGAGAAAGAGACTCAATATGAAAACTATATGCATACATTTTCACATTAATGCTATTCCTCTCTGTAGAAGTACTTCAAAGAAACTACTTGATAACATAATAAACACATGACAGGAAATAATACAAATATGTCATTTATGAAAATATATTTAAATGTATTTAAGATATTAAAACAAATGAAAACGGCAAACATCAAATATGGTAATATATGTATGAAATATATGGCCATACATTGGTAATTCATTCTGTTATTAATTAGCATTTATTGGTAATACATATGATACATATATAAGTATAGGTTTTAAGAACATATTTTCTAAATAATAAGTCAATATATAATACTTCCATGTGGGTATTTAATGATTCCTTTGACATGTGACCTAGTACCAGAGGCAGCAATGCAATCCTACAGCCTTACTGAACCTCCATCACATTTATCTGTGGGTAGAATGTTCTTTTGTTTTAACACTTCATTGGAACATCTTTAAAGGTAGAGCTAATATTTCCCAAAGAGTTTCCATTTTTTTATCAGTCCACATAATCTTTTTTTAGATGGATTTAGGTTTATTTTAAATGTACTTTTGGATGTGTTCAAGTTCCTCTATGTGTCTCTATTTCAGCAGTGGGATCTTGCTGGGACATTCCCATTTAAACCTACATTATTTAGAATGGGCTGGGTAGTGAGGACTTTTCTTCTGCCATTTTTCAGGTCAGCTTGAAAATAGTGAGTCGTTTTGGGATTTGCTTAGTCACTCATTTGAATTACATTTTGGCAAAAACTGAAGCCATCTCCTTGCAGCCCATCCTGGGCGGTTGACCACAGTACCTGCACTGTGCAGAAATTCCAAGGTCTTGGGAGATGGAGTTTAGGGGTGTCTATGTTTGGGAATTATTGTTTCTTTCATCTTCATACAGTCCTTTGTTCTACACCACCTTGACAGTGGTACAGGGATACGAATGTTTTGTTTTCTCTTTCTGAAACCTGGTTGAGTGTCAATTTAAAGCCTGTAGACACCTGATTGGGTGCTGAGGGGACCAATTGCTATAGTTTTGAAGGTGAAATGTAATCCCATTCTTGCTTGATATATGATTTCAGCTGTGCAACAGTTCTCCTTTGTCATATTTTTCTCATAATCTCATAATGCACCAAGTGTTTTCAATGGGTGACATGTCCCGACCGCAGGCAGGCCAGTTTAGCCCCTTGACTGTTACTACAGAGACATGCTGTTGTAAGAGGTGCAGAATGTGTTTTGGCTTTATCTTATTGAAGAATATGTCACCTGGACAGCAGCATAGGTTGCACCAAAACCTGTATATATTGTTCAACATTAATGGGGCATTCACAGATGTGCTGGTCACCCCAATAATGTGCACTAATGCACCCCCATACTGTCACGGATGTTGACCTCTGAACTGTGCTCTGATAAGAAGCCGGATTGTCCCGCTCCTCTTTAGTCCGGAGAATGCAACGTCCATGATCCCCAAAAATTATTTCAAATTTTGATTTGTCAGACCACAGGACAGTTTATCACTTCACCTCAGTCCATCTTAAATGAGTTCAGGCCCTGAGAAGGCGGCGACATGTTTATAAATGGTGTCTTGTTCTGCAAGGTAGAGTTTTAACTTGCATTTGTGGATGCAGCAACATACTGCGTTCACAGACAGTGGTTTTCAGAAGGGTTCCTGAGCCCATGCAGTTGATGTCCACTACAGAATCATGTCTGTTTTTAATGCAGTATTGTCTGATGGTCTGAAGATCACTGCCATACAATACTGGTTTTTCGGCATTGACCCTTGCATACAGAGAGTTGTCTGGATCCTCTGAATCTTTTAATAACATTATTTACCGTAGAGGATGAGATCCCCAAACTCTTTGCAATTTTATGTTGAAAATGGTTATTCTTAAATTGTTGCCCTGTTTGTCTATGCAGTCTTTCAGAGTGGTGACCCCCTCCCCTCTTTACTTCTGAAAGACTCATCCTCTCTGGGATGCTCTTTTCATACCCAATCACGTATCTGATCTATTGCCAATAAACCAAATTAATTGTGGAATATTCCACCAGGTTTTTGTTTTGTATTACACAACATTTACAGTCTTTTGTTGCCTCTGTTCCAGCTTTTTTGATTTCAAAGTGGGCATATATCTTTCAGGAAACAATAACATTTCTCAGTTTCAACATCTGATATGTTGTCCTTGTAGTATTTTCTACTGAATATAGGGTTTAAATGATTTAGGGTTTAAATATAGGGTTTAAAATAATTTAATATAGGGTTTAAATTAATTCACACATCATCGCATTATTTTTCTTCATTTTACACCTTGTCCCGACTATTTTTGGAAACGGGGTTGTAATAACATAAACTAGATACACTGGCAAATATATACTTAAGAAGACAACTTACAGTCCAATATTCAGGTGGTCATGGGAACTTATCCACAATCGTGACATTGCAAGTGCTGTGGTCTACAGAGGAACACCAGCAAAATGTCTTCAAAACCGAGGTGTCTCAAAAAGTACTCCCACAGGGCAGTTTCCTAACCCTGTGGAGGTAAAGGAGTGGTTGCACAATCCCATTGATCACAGTGATGGAGATAACAATGGAGTAGGAGAAGTACCACACATCAAGTTCGATGACAATGTACAAACACGCATTCATGAGCAGGGGGAGGTAGTACACCAACATCGACACCAGGATAATCAAAATGATATTGAACGCTCTCATCTTAATGTTTGTCCCCTCCGGGTCACTGTCCCATTCCCCTGGCCTGGGTTGTTCTAGAGCCCTAAGAACTGAGAGCCAGCAGAAAAACATCACAAACATCAGGATGAGGTCCTGAGCCATTAAAGCATAGTTGTTTATAGTTATATATATTGCGCTGAGAGAACCAAAGAACAAACCGCCCAGAAGAACCATGAGTCAAATGGCAGTACAACACCTTGCCCTGTATCTGAGGGGTTTGTAATTCAGGAAGGTTAGAGGGTGGACCACGGCCAGGCAGACAGCTTTGGATGAATTTCAACCTAAAAATATCTTCAGTTCATTATCAACTTTGTCACAACTAAAACTTATTTTTGCAACACCCCAATGCTTTCTTTGTCAGCTAGGTTACCAGCTTATAGAGCATGCGTAACAGCTAGCAGTATGAATTATTATTATCATGACCCATTAAATTCCAAGTTCCACACAGCTTGAAAATAAATGGTTTTGATTACATTATAGTTGTCAATATTACAAGACTCCAAAGTAATTTCTTACCGATACAGTTAAAGACGTAACGACTGAGTAAAGCAAATGCGCTAACCAGTAGAAATGTAGATTATGTACCAAAAACTGCAGCAACATAAATGAAACTATTTCTGGCACAAATGAAACTTTAACCAGCGTAAACAGAGCACAAAAGACTGAGCCTATTTTGAGTCATTTTGGAGCAGGTTGGGGGCTGGTGACGGCATCACCTAAAATTAAACGTCATATATACGAAACACCGCAGCTGCACAAATGAAAATGTAACCACACAAAAGAAGAACAAACAAACAAACAATACTATTCTGCTTGTATTGGAGCATTTTGAGTGGCTGAGTGACCTCAGAATTACATAATTTTATTTAATATATAAAAATGACAGCAGCACTAATTGCAGCGTATTTTGACAACATTTTCTCTGATAACAAGCAAAAACTGGCTAATAGAATGCAAGACTAGTTAATAGAGTTAGGCTGACTACCCATCTAAAATAGCTGTTCTTCAGGAGCAATACATACAGTTGAGTATGCTGCAACTGAATACAGTAGCTACTGTATTGTGAAATGAAATGGTTGAATATTAAAGCAGGGCAGCATTTGTCCACATATCAAGATATAGGGATTATCATAGCACTTTAATAATGAAGGAACTGACAGTGACAGATGGACATTGTAATGTCAGAATTAATAACATTCAGAAAGTCTGACAAAAATTGCCTACACAGGTTCAAGGGTGAAATTATAACATTGATTTCTTTCGCAAGTAATAATAAAAACATTACTCAATCATAGTGTGGGCACCTCTGTTTAAGACATAATGAAATCTTACAATAATTATCCATAAAATCATTCGTTGACTTGGAGGTTTATGATAAGTATGCCAAGAGCTATTCTGTGATGAAGGACCCATTAGAGAAAACAAATTGTTCTGCCTTGTTAATGCAAATGAATTCACACTCTAAACAGGCAATATCCAATTAAGTATAAATAAATAATAAAATAAGTGCTTGTGTTGAAATGTACTGGCCCTTTTACAATGTACCGAAACATTTTATAAATATAGTTTTTATTTAGGGTTTTAATGATAAAACCTAAAATTAATCAATGACTGTGACACCTCAAGAAACGTAGATTATCAACAATGGGAAAAGTAATTAAAATCCTATAAAAGTTTAATGCAATACAACATATACTTTTTCTTTTATAACAGCTGGTCATGTGATAGAAAACAGTTGCAAAATACTTAACATTTGGTTTTCAAGTTCTGTCTTGGTAAACATAAAGAATTTAAGAGGCTTTTGGTGTTTTGGCCATAAAATAGTTAACTAGGCTGTCTAGTGGTCATGAACGAGTTTGGCACTTGAATACTCGACACACAATTACAAGTGGGTGTAATTAATGATGAGGTAGATAAAATAAAAAAGTATCTGGACCTTGTAGGGTAAAAGTTGAATTTCATTAATCAAAGAAATAAATATACATTAACACAGTAAATGTAAGGGGCGTCAACACTTCAGTCAATGGTGGCCTGTTCTAACGATTGTATTGCTTTTTAATCCATCCTCAACTGGAAATCTGATCACATGACTTTGAAAAAACTAGGCCAAGAAGGGATCAGCTTATGTATTAAACTCAGGAGTAAACATCCCATTAGTACAGGTGGCTGTTAATGGCCAACATTAGTTTTATACCTGCTCAGAGGACCCCCTGCCGGAGGCCAGTAAGGACTCTCAGTTTGTATACCAGCACAGGAGTAGAAGAAACGTTATAATGTTCTCAATGCTGAATCATGAGCAGCATCCAGTAGGTTAGTGTTTTGAAAGCAGCAGTACCATTACCCAGGATTGGTTGAATTGTCACTGTCCGTCAATTTTGTAGCTCAGGTGTGGTTAACGTATACCTATCAGTCAGTGTCGTAGGCCAGGATTGGCCCGAGCCAGCGTTCCACCTCTGGCACGGGTATCGCTTTCCTCCCAGCATAGTCCTCAACCTGTGAAACACCAAAAGTTGGTGTTGAGTTCTCATGCATCACAGGATATTAAAAAATAGTGTGGCGGGCATTATCAGTTATATTAACCCCAACTAATCAAACTGAAGCCGGAGTGTGTACCTGTTCTTTGGTAATTTTTCCCACAGCGAAGTAGGTGGCTTTGGGGTTAGAGAAGTACAGGCCAGAGACCGCAGATGCTGGAATCATGGCCAGAGACTCTGTCAACATGATACCTGGAAGACATAATTCACGTTAATCCAAACCTAATTTAGGAGCAAGAAACACAGAAATACGTTAATATTGTACACTCTGGTGCGGGAACGTTTTAACGGTGGCAGTGAAATCCTTAACGCGAAGAAAAACCACAGACCAAAACATTTGTGTTTTGTCTGATTAGCTTCATTGTTCCATTTCTGGACAATTTTGTCATGCTAAACAAAAGCTCATCACTGAGCCGAAGGAGTTGAATGTTAGCAACAAAAATGGCCACCAGGCTAGCTCTCCCCAGGCCAGTTATTTTGGATCAGGGCAGATTAACCGGATGAGGTGAGCAAAAGAACTGTGTTCTAGTGGTTTGCCGGTTTAAGGTTCTTTTGGAATGTAAGTCGCTGAACTACGCATATATGGGTTTGACCCCGGCCCACTGTAATTTGACTGTATCACCCCTGGCTTTCCAGGACCACTCCTTAAACAAGCCTTCAGAAACAGCCTACCGGTCTTCTCCTTCACTTGGCCCAGTCTCCACATGGTGGTCTTCTCGGTGTGGTCCGGCTGGGAGGGGTACCCTGCTGCAGGCCGGATGCCTTCGTAGCGGATCCTGTGCATTTCCTGGGTCCCGAGGTCCTCCTCTACGCTGTAGCCCCACAGCTCCTTACGAACACGGGCATGCAGCTCTTCAGCAAATGCCTGGGGAAGGGGGCGGTAGAGGACAGAGACAGTGAGGTTTTAAATCTGTCTAAACCCTAACCTGCTCATGCCGGTCAAGTGCCACTTGTCTTCTAGCCAAGTGACTAGGAATGTGACAAATGGAACATCTGCTTATCAGCTGAAAGTAAAGTCAAGACAAAAATGCCTGTTTAAACATTAAGAAAAATGACACAATTCCACATAAATTGGCACATAGGTTGACGTTGTTGTCATGGTCCGATCACATTATCTAACTGGAAAATCAGGCTTCTGACAGTCGACAGAAACAAACAAAGCCTATTATCAGCTACAATCCAACAGAAGACACAAAAAATACCTAGCAATCGGTTGATCTAACTCAGCTAGACAATCCATGCAGTGACAGCATGATTAGGCGAACATACGAGTGACACAGTCCATACCTCAGCAAGACGATCAGCCAGAGCCTTGATCATGATACTGTTGTAGTCGTCTCCCTGCTTCTCAAACTGTCTGCTCAGCTCGTCCGCCCCGAACACGGCTACGGCAAACATACCGACGTAGTCAGGGACCCCACTGTCCCTCTGGGCCACAAAGTCTGACAGGCAGTAGTAGGGGTCTGAGCTGGCCCGGTCCTTCTCTGCCTGGACAGCCGACAGAGGCAAGTACACTTAGGCCACATCACGCACGTTAGGCCACATCACGCACGTTAGGCCACATGACGCACGTTAGGCCACATCACGCACGTAAGGCTACATCACGCACGTTAGGCCACATCATGCACGTTAGGCCACAATTACAGACCAATCCCAATTCTCACTATAATGTTAGTAAACATACGCCCCTACCTCTCTCACACACACACACACACACACACACACACCTTGGTAGCTCTCCCCTGGACCTCACCTGTTGGCGCAGACCATAGAAGGTAGCGAGGGGCGTGGCAGAGCGAGGTGTCACATCTTGTTCATACACATGGATGTCGTCTCCAACGCTCTGGGCGGGCCAGAAGCCCACCAGGCCACGCCCAGAGAGTCCCTTATTATCTATCAGTCTGTTGAGCAGCCGCTGGGCATCATCAAACACCTTCTGCGCTTCCTCACCTGGACAGGTAGAGCGTTTTACTACATTACCCCCTCACCTGGACAGGTAGAGTGTTTTACTACATTACCCCCTCACCTGGACAGGTAGAGCATTTTACTACATTACCCCCTCACCTGGACAGAGGAGGGATTTTACTACATTACCCACACAATTGGGCATTTAGTACATTAGACAACATTACCTAGGCACATGGACAGGTAGAGCAATACCTCTTACAGTACACTACACCACATTATCAAAGTAAACATTGATTTGCATCATCATTCAATAGAGTAGTACTAAGAGATGGGGGTAACAGTCATAGTACTCCCCTCTACATACCTACGGTTTTGTCCTTGAAGATCTTGGGGTACCCCCTGTTGGGGTACTTTCCTCTTAGCTGCCAAACATCAAAGAAGGGTTTCCAGTCAATGTAGTCGACCAGCCTCCGCAGGTCATAATTCTCAAACACACGAGTACCAAGGAACTGAGGACACACTGTGGGGGGGTCATAGATAGTTGGGGGGAGATTAACCATATGCTCATATTAACCATATGCTCATATTATTATCAGATCAACAACCCCCCCGGTAGATAAGACCCTGACACCCTGGTGGTTCAGACCCTGACACCCTGGTGGTTCAGACCCTGACACCCTGGTGGTTCAGACCCTGACACCCTGGTGGTTCAGACCCTGACACCCTGGTGGTTCAGACCCAGACACCCTGGTGGTTTAGACCCTGACACCCTGGTGGTTCAGACCCAGACACCCTGGTGGTTCAGACCCAGACACCCTGGTGGTTCAGACCCTGACACCCTGGTGGATAAGACCCAGACACCCTGGTGGTTCAGACCCAGACACCCTGGTGGTTCAGACCCTGACACCCTGGTGGTTCAGACCCTGACACCCTGGTGGATAAGACCCAGACACCCTGGTGGTTCAGACCCAGACACCCTGGTGGTTCAGACCCAGACACCCTGGTGGTTCAGACCCTGACACCCTGGTGGATAAGACCCTGACACCCTGGTGGTTCAGGTGATTGTTGTAGCGTATGTGTGGAAGTGTATCCTACCTGGTTTAGGCTGGGAGAGCCAGTCCACATGTAGTCTCTTCTCTCTGGCCTGGGCTAGAGACAGGAAACGTCGCTCCTAGAGACAGAGCGACATCATCATTATCATCATCATCATCATGTCCCCCTCATAAGGATAACAATGTAGTGTATCTACAATTACCCCAACACAACTCATTTAGGGCTTGTATAGTAATGACCCCAACACAACTCATTTAGGGCTGGTATAGTAATGACCCCAACACAACTCAACACAACTCATTTAGGGCTGGTATAGTAATGTGGATACAGTTTATATAAAAAGTCTACACACCCATGTTAAAATGCCAGGTTTTTGTGATGTAAATGAATGAGACAAAGATGAATCATGTCAGAACTTTTTCCACTTTTAATGTGACCTATTATGTAAACAATTCAATTAAAAACAAACTGAAATCTTCAAGGGGGGGAAAATGAAAAATAAAAACCTACAATAACCTGGTTGCATAAGTATGCACATCCTCTAATAACTGGGGATGTGGATGTGTTCAGAATTAACCAATCACATTCACACTCATGTTAAATAAAAGTCATTACACACCTGCCATCATTTAAAGTGACTGATTAATCACAAATAACGTTCAGCTGTTCTAGTAGGATTTTCCTGACATTTTATTAGTTGCATCTTAGAGCAAAAGCCATGGTCCGCAGAGTTTCCAAAGCATCAGAGGGATCTCATTGTTGAAAGATATTAGTCAGGAAAGGGTACAAAAGAATTTCCAAAGCATTAGATTTAACATGGAACACAGTGAAGACAGTAATCATCAAGTGGAGAAAATATGGCACAACAGAGACATTACCAAGAACTGGACGTCCCTCCAAAATGTATGATGAGACGAGAAGAAAATTGGTCAGGAAAGCTTCCCAGAGCTTTACAGCAACATTAAAGGAGCTGCAGGAATTTCTGGCAAGTACTGGCTGTGTGCTACATGTGACAACAATCTTCCGTATTCTTCATATGAATGGGCTATGGGGTAGGGTGGCAAGACGGAAGCCTTTTCTTACAAAGAAAACATTCAAACCTGGCTTGAAAAACATCAAGTATCCCAAAAGCACGTGGGAAAATGTGTTATGGTCTGATGAAACCAAGGCTGAACTTTTTGGCCATAATTCCAAAAGGTATGTTTGGCGTAAAAACAACACAGCACATCACCCAAAGAACACCATATCTACAGCAAAGCATGGAGGTGGCAGCATCATACTTTGGGGCTGTTTTTCTTCAGCTGGAACCAGGGGGCCTTAGTCAGGGTGGAGGGAATTATGAACAATTCCAAATACCAGGCCATTTTGGCACAAAATCTTCAGGCATCCATTAGAAAGATTTAGTTCACTTTTCAGCACGACAACGACCCAAAGCACGCATCCAAATCCACAAAAAGCATGGTTTCACCAGAAAAAGATGAACGTTCTGGAATGGCCCAGCCAGAGCCAAGACCTGAATCCAATTGAACATCTGTGGGATGATCTAAATAGGGCTGTGCACAGGAGATGTCCTCACAATCTGAGAGATATGGAGCGCTTTTGCAAAGAAGAGTGGGCAAATATTGCCATATCAAGATGTGCCAAGCTAACAGACTCCTACCCAAAAAGACTGAGCGCCGTAATAAAATCAAATAGTGCTTTAACAAAGTATTAGTTTAAGGGTGTGCACACTTAAGCAATCAGGATTTTTTCCCCTTAAATATTTCAGTTTGTTTTTCAATTTAATTGTTCACGTTATAGGAAGAAGTTCTGACAGGATTTATCTTTGTCACAAACACCTGGCATTTTAACAGGGGTCTGTAGACTTTATATCCACTGTATAGCTCAACAGAAAAGGACAGCACCCGGTAATTCTGCTCACCTTCAAAGAGTCATAGTGGTCCTGGCGGATGTCCTCATACTCCTCCGTCAGCTCCTCAAAGAACTCCTCCTTCACATTTTCATCCAGCAGCTGAGAGCACTGCCCACACAAAGGGACGGGAAGTGTTTTGCCATGGTTATGGGAAGTGTTTGGTGAGGATAACGGAAAGTGATAGTTATGGGAAGTGATAATCATGGGAAGTGTTTAGTGATAGTTATGGGAAGTGTGTCGTGTGACGGTTGTAGAGTACATGTACGTACCACCACCACACTCCTGGAAGCATCCAGAACATGGATCACAGGGCAGCTGTAGCGAGGCGCAATCTTTACTGCTGTATGTGTTCTGAACACAGACACAGGGACAACAAGGTAAGGAAGGAGCGCATTCAAAGGTCAAAGGACAATATGTGTGTTGGACTATAATTCCTACTTAGAGGTGGTGGCACCGCCGATCAACAACGGAGTCTTCATCCCGAGCCGCTCCATCTCCTTGGCAACGTAGATCATCTCGTCCAACGAGGGAGTGATGAGGCCGGACAGACCAATGATATCTGTGGGGCGGGGGCTACACAGTTCATTCAGCTAGAGGAATCTCCCCAAACTCAAGCTTCTACGATTTCAGTCACCAAGACCAAAGGTCACAAGCGAAAAACGAGGGAAAGGAAAAAGTCTCAAATCTGTTTGCCGAAAGACAAGAGAACAATAAAGCCACAGTGCTTTAACTTTCGTAAGAATAGGAGTATCCTGGCTATACTTCAAACAACGTTACCCCTTCTTTACACTAGCTAGCAGACCTCCATGGGATCTGAAAGCACAACCTTGCTGTTCACAAGTTCCATGCTCTACCACTTGAGCCCATGCCCTCCAGTAATTATGTCTACGGTTGTTGCTATGAGATAATGTTCAAAGTCAAATCACTTGGTAAATGACGATAAGAATATGAACCAACCTGCTTTGCGTTCGATGGCCTCTCTCAGAATCTTGTCGCATGGGGTCATGACCCCAAGGTCAATTACCCTAAGAGAGAAAATATGGAGATAGAGTTTTTTCTCATGTGGTTTCTGACTGAACGATCCCATTAAGACACTTTCACCTCCAAAGCTGTTGCCATTTCATTATCAAGACATTTGCTGCCATTGAGTTATCCACTTGCAATGATTTGACAAATCCCATTTCATCCTGAAAATTATGAAAAAGGACAAGATATTTTTTCATGCTGTAATGAAAGGCCATCATGAAAAACGGTGTATAACGGAATCATATACGTGACGTGACATTTTTTGGCATTTATTCTAAAAGATGTCTTACAATGTATTGAATTAATTTTTTTTATTATTCATTTTCGTACACTCATGGGCTCACTAAGGTTATATTTTGTTTAGATCTTAACATGATACCTATTTTGGATGCAGCTAAATCTAGCCAAATGGTAGTTTTAATGGTTTACGCTTGTAAGTAAAATGCAGTTCATTTGCATGGACATTCTTACAAATCCATTTAGAATATTTAGATAATACATTCTACCAAACCAGACAATGAGAACCCTTGGGTTCAGTCACTGTATTCGGGAGACAATGGTTGTGAACCCAGGCCATCTACTCTGGGGTCACGCCCGCTGGTTCCTTTTTTCACTTGGCAACTCCATTACAGCAGCACCCACCCCCCACAGGGACCTCTATTAGCACGACACCCGCAACCCTGATGGCTGTAAAATGCACAGCTCCCTCCCCAGGTGATGGACGCTCCCATTTTCTCTGCCATTTCAACGTTGAGAAGCAATTCTCGGGTTCTCTCCTGACCGGCACCTTATTCCCCATTTCGTTCACTACTGTCAGTCAGGCTGCACTAAACCAGTCTAGTGTGCCACTTGGAATGCACTCAACAGATTTATTCCCTGTAATATTTCAAACACTGCCAGCACAGCAGAACAAATTTCCACTCAACCCTTTATTTACTGATCACAGTGAAAATCCCCGATTGGTTTTCCACTGAACACAAAATGATCCCTATATCCCCCCAGGGTCTGACATTAGACCATCCTTAATGTTGTCGAGGGAAATTATCACAAATGAAGAAGAGAAGTCCCAACACCCAAACTGAACCTTTATTAATTCAGCACATAGGGAGGAAGCAGCCGTCGCAATCGAACCCTACCAGCTACTTGCTCTCTGAAGGTCTTTCCCACGTTAAATAGGACCCTGTGGATGTGAGTCAACAGCAGATTTCCAGGGAGCCACCCTCTTTCCCAGAGCATTATAAGTCCATTGTCAATTATCTTTTCAAGACAGAGAGGCTACACGATTGCATCTTTAAAGAACAGATAAAATGCCATTACTCAGGTCAAACCAATATCTCATTAAGCAGATTAACAGAGCCCTATTGGCCCAGTTAATCAGTTGTATAAACAGAGGCCTGTTAATCCTTGATCAGATTTACTCCTTCTGAATGTCAAACAAATGCAGAGGTAAACAGCCAAGCAGCAATGCCGGGGTTCAGGTTTCTGATTTTAACCTGGAAGTTAATTCCACTCACCTGGAACACCAATTAGTCCCTTATTTTAAAATATCTATGGGGAATGGCGCCGAGCTCCATGGGAGCCCTGGGTTAATTGCAGAGCAGGATTTGAACCATGTCTTCCAATGACTCAGCTATCTGTGAAGCAGTGACATCACTGCTGTGCGAGTCAAAGGCCTCAGACCCAGAATGTTAACCATGCCCTTGGTTTCCAGTCAGTAATATGCACTTGGGTTGTTTAAGTTGTTAGTCTAAGAAATACAATGTTAACTGACCTTGTTTCACAGACGCTGCATGTCAATAATATACTTTAGTAGCATTTTTCTACTATAACTGTGATAACCCCTTAATCAAAACCACATGGAGGAAAAAAAACGCACAGAATTCCAGAAATTATATTCCAGCTGAACGTTTTCCACAATAAACAACAAACGTCTCCACCTGAAGTTGTTGCAGCCCAGGACCACGCCTACAATGTTCTTCCCAATGTCGTGGACGTCTCCCTTGACCGTGGCCAGAACTATGGTCCCCTGGTACGGATCCTGACATGGAAGAGAGAACCTGGATGTGAGAGGTCAAGTGTTCTGACATGCCTAGTAGGAAAACCTGAAATGTTTGCTATAGACAGGACAGACCTTCACACAGACCTTCGCACAGACCTTCGCACAGACCTTCGCACAGACCTTCGCACAGACCTTCGCACAGACCTTCGCACAGACCTTCGCACAGACCTTCGCACAGACCTTCGCACAGACCTTCGCACAGACCTTCACACAGACCTTCACACATGAAGTAAGGGATGCGGATGACCTTAAAAGCCATCGTCAAGTTAGCACCACGGAGTGTGTTTTCATTTACTCTCGCTAGACGGGACTTCAAACCTCCGTGGCTGGTCAGTTCTGATGACCCTGTTTGAGTCGCGTGCAACCGGGTCATCGGCGAGGATCAGCCCAATAATTGTGTAGATATCAAATGGAGATCGGCCAAATGGAGACGCAGGCGCGATGACCTAGCAGAGTCAGCGCTATCTAGAGACGCTGTCCATCTTTCGGTAGGAGAGACAAGCAGACACTCACCACCTCCTCGGAGGATCCCGATGCCAGCATGGCAGCCTCTCTCTCCACCTCCATGAAGGGGATCAGGTGGGCAACTGCCTTCTTCATCACCCGCGCTGACTTGATCACCTGAACACACACGCACACCAGTGTTATAGATAAGTCTCAACAGCGCATGAATCAACGGACGTCTAAGTGGAACAATCGTCGCAAAATCATCAGGCAGAATTATAGGTTATTGACAGTAGAATTATAAATATTACTGCCATCGGGTCTGATAGGGAAACTTTATGTTAACGGCCTGTCAGACTTACTGCCCACAGCTTGACGTTACGACATCCAGTTAATGTGTCAGGCAATGGCTGCAACGCTCACACCCAATGCTGGACTTTCTTTGTATTTTTAATGAGTAACTACAAAATAAATGGTGACAGAATGAGTGCTAAAACATTTTTACCAAATAAACAACAGGTACAAAACGACTTTGCTCTAGCTAGTGGAAGCTACGGGCAAAATAACATGGCAGTTAGTGGTTAGCATTAGCTTGGCACTAGACACTCCCTCAGACCAAGTCACGTTCTGGAGACACACTCAACTATAACCTGCGTAGTCCTTCGACATCGTCCGTTGGTTCGTTCATTCCTACCTGAGGCAGAAACATCTTCCCGGCTCCGAACAGATCCCCCACCACCTTCATGCCGTTCATCAGCGGTCCCTCTATGACGTGAAGTGGCCTGGGGTAGCGGTCCAGCTGGGCCCTTGCCTCCTCTGTGTCTTCCACCACGTACTTATCTATACCCTGCAGAGAGGAAGACCAGGGTTGGAGCAGGGGTAGGTAAAGAGGTCTGAGAGGGTAAGGACCGGGCGGGGAGGATGTGATAAAACACTATTTAGTTTAGTTGTTTCTTAACCCTAAACCCTAAGACACCCAACACCTCTGGGCCCTAAACCCTAACACCTCCAACACCTCGGGGCCCTAAACCCTAACACCTCCAACACCTCGGGGCCCTATACCCTAACACCTCCAACACCTTGGGGCCCTAAACCCTAAAGACAGAATGCAGACAGAATGCAAACCTTGATGAGTGCATACTCCAGTCTCTCTTCTACTGTTCCCTGTCTCCACTCGTCTGTCTGGATGACCTTCTTCCCTCCTTTGGCACAGCTCTGAAATCCACAGGGTTCCCTTTAAGACAAACCTGGGCACGATACTTACAAACATACTGATCAGGGATACTGAGATGTTTTTACAGTGTGTTACGAGGCCGTGATGCATGACACACCTGTGCGTACAGCAGTAGCTTCTCTGTGGCATCAGGGTCTCGGTTCCAGATGAGGTTCTCACACATCAGCAGGAGCTCTTTGTCAATGTCATCATAGACTGGCAGGCTGCCAGCGTTCACTATGCCCATGTCCATACCATCCTGCAGGACAGCAGAGAGTAGCATAGTACCTACTAACCAAAAGGCAACCAGACTAACAATGGTAACAAAAAGATGTTTGCAAACCTGCCTAGAACATCCTCATCACCATGCTGCTAGTATAGTAGAAGGCAACCTACCTTGATAGCGTGGTAGAGGAAGACTCCATGCATGGCCTCTCTGATGACCTCCATGCCTCTGAAGGAAAAGGACAAGTTGGAAAGGCCTCCGCTGATCCTGGCCCCTGGCAAAGACTCCTTTAAGGAACAAACATTTTGAGTTCAGCTCGATCACAGAAAAAGGATGATATTGCCCAACGGTGTGCAGTTCACTTCAGTTTAATCCAGTATGCACAGCGGCTCAAAGCTGAGTTGCATATATTTACAGAGATTCAACAGAAAAAACTAAATAAAATGCAATATTTTGTTGCATAATTGTATAATTTGTTGCACTACTGGGCCAGATCCAATTCCCTGTTTGTTGTGAAACTTACTTGGCAATAAAGCTCTTCCATGTCATTTTTCTGAGGTAATATTCTTAACCTGGTGAGAGTCAGTTGCAACTGTCCAGGTATCTTTAATCCTGACTGGTGTGACCATAGCAGTCAATGTCTCTCTAAGCAAGCCATTAAAACGTGCCTTTACCACACAGATCCTGTTCAGGTGACTGCGGTACCTCGATGAGCCTGGCATTTCTACTGCAGTCCATTGTGATTGTGTGGGTACCTTAATGAGCTTGGTGGCTTTGATGAAGTTGATGGCGTAGTCGTTGTGTTCCTCCATGCCGGTGCCAATGGTCAAGATGTTTGGGTCAAAGATGATGTCGTTAGGGTCAAAGCCCACCTTATTAACTAGCAGTTGATAGGCTCGGCTGCAGATGGCAACCTTGCGCTCAGTTTCTGTCGCCTGTAGAGAGTATGAAAACAAAGCAAGGAATTAGCTTGTTCAATGATCTACAAGCACTGACTGTATTTCACATCTCCACTCATTGTTCATGCAAATCCTTGCAACCATACTGAAATTCCCAGGTGCCTCCTTCTGCAATACGATTTGGGGAAGAAGGCGACGCGACTGTGCCCCGTATCACTAACCTGGCCCTCCTCGTCAAAGGCCATCACGACCACCGCGGCGCCGTAGCGCCTCACAGTCGCGGCTCTCTGGAGGAACTCCTCCTCTCCCTCCTTCAGACTGATGCTGTTGACGATGCACTTCCCCTGACAACATTTCAGTCCCGCCTCAATCACAGAGAAGTTTGACGAGTCTATACATAGAGGCACCTGTGTCGGGAGGAAGAGGCGTTTAGGAGGAACAGGCAAGTAGCTAAAGGCACAAGAGAGCTATTCATTTCATAGAATGTCTCAGAGATAGTACTTATTGCTGTTGTCTGAAGATTTCACTGGAGTCAGACCTGACCTGGTTTCTAATTACGTTAGCAACAAGACAACCCCGAGACAAACAACTATGTAATATTTTAGCTGGGGTAGTGTTTGGTGGCTGGCATGTAGCTGCTCAGGTTGGCAGCATGTAGCTGCTCAGGTGGGCAGCACCTAGAGATTGTTCGATCTCATCTTTTCAGGATCAACTGGAACCAGGCAGTGTTGGCTCAGGTGGATCATTGTTATTCCTATTGTGATTGTTACCCTTGCGATGTCAGGTTCTGACGCAATCAGACAGCAGAACCGGGCCATGGCGGCAGGACCTTCAAGCATGCCCTCGTCCATGTTGATGTCCAGAACCTGGGCCCCCATCTCCACCTGGGTCTTGGCTATGCTCAACGCTTCCTGAACGAGCACACAGAGACAGTCTCAGTCAAATGGTCACAGACAAACACATTCAGACTGCTTTACTTGTAGTTTAAATCATGGCGTGTGGGACTACATGAAGATTACAGCCACCTAGCTGAATCTGGTAAGACTATCTGTGGAGATGACCGAATTTTATGGTCGTAGTATGAAGATGGAAAAACTAAAATGTCCCACCTCATAGTTTCCAGCCATGATCAGCTTGGCAAACCTGCGTGATCCTGCCACGTTGCAGCGTTCGCCGATGTTGACAAAGTTGGTGTATGGCCCAATCCTGAACGGCTCCAAACCTTTGGAAGAAATAGGAAACAGAGGCGTGTGAGCTGTCGATGTCATTATAGATCAGGAATCTCCTTGGTGGTGAAGAAGCTCATCTGAAGTCTGCTGGGCTACCTGAGAGTAGCATGTAGTCCTGAAAGACATCAGTAGGGGGCACTCTGGGCTGGCAGTGTTTCACTTTCTCTGCAATCGCCCTGATAAAGAAAATAAGTGAGAACCAAGGACAGGTAGTGTCCAAACTCTACGTACTGACACAGTAGGAGATGTGAGAGAAACAGACCAGACGTGAAACTCACCTAATGTGTGCAGGAGTAGTTCCACAGCAACCACCAACTAGATTAACCAAGCCGTCTACTGCAAACTCCTACAAGGAAGAAGACATAGTGAGAAGATAGAAATACATCACCCATCACAGAATTTTGTTTAATTACATTCTAGTACATTCTAGTAATTGTTTTATTTTTGAGTGTATTAAAGCTACAGCAAATTGTAAAATTAAACATAAATATTTGGACAGTGACTGACAAATTATGTTGTTTTTTTTGGCTCCGTACTCCTGCATATTGGATTTCAAATGAAATGTTAATTAAACTGATGATGGCCAGCTTTAATTTAAGGGGCTTTAAACTATGTGTACGAAGTTATTGACATTTTATTTACAGTCCTTCCCATTTCTGGGAACCAAAGTTGACAAACTAGCAATCTCAAATAAAGTTGCTATATTTAGTACTTGGTTGCAAATCCTTTGCAATCGATGACAGCCTTAAGACAGTGACCTATAGACATCATCAGTCTTGTCTTCAGAAGGTGAAGATACTGGAAATGCATGCACTCAACTGGATTCAGGTTTGATGACTGACTTGGCAAGTTAGGAACATCCCTGTCCCTGAAAAAACACTATGTTGTTTGAACAGAATGTTTGTGGACAATGTTCTGCCTCAAGGTGAAGTGCCGTCTTAAATGTTTTGAGGCATTTCACATTGTGAACTAACACTTACTTTGTTCATTATACTCATTATTTCCATTGTCTTCCTCTCAGCATTGACTTTTGCCAATAACGTATTGAGTAATGAGTACTTACTGCTACTCAGTTGTGTGCTCCATCAAGCTTCTTAAAATGTATGCATTTAATGTAAATCACTCTGGATAAGAGTGTCTGCTTAATGACTAAACTGTAAACTTTGGATCAGGAGCAATTCCCTTCTTTCTCTGCACTTTGCCCTTGCCATCACTCTGGTACAGATTAACCTTTGTCTCATCTGTCCACAAGTTCCAGAACATTACAGGTTCTTGTTTTTATGTACCTAGCTGTGACATAAAAGCAGCATGAGGCTAAGCAGTGGTTTGCATCTTGTGGTAAACCCTCAGAGGTCATGCTGGTGTAGTCTTCCCTTTGTGGTGCTCTCTGACACATTTAAGTCTATATCCTGGAGAGTGTTCTTAATCCGTTCTATAGTTGAAAGGGAGTTTTCTATACAACTGCAAGCATTCTCCGTTCCTCCACCATAGTGGTCTGTCAGGTGTTCTGCTATTGCTGAGCCGAGCACAAAACTCCCGTCGCTGTCCAAACAATGATGGACTGCCCTCCAGAAGACTTGAACGCCAGATTAACTCTTAATAAATTAGTTCACCTTTAAATGGGAGGCAGTCAACTCTGGGTCCTCATCGTATCCTCCGAACGTATTTGGCAGACCTGAAACGAGGCGGCAGTGTGTGAACCACAAGATCCACTAGCTAAATGCCCAAGGGGCTCTGTAAGTTAAGATTGGTCCAGAAGGCTACCTGCATTGGGGTAGCAGAGGACATAAGCGTTGGTGCATTTCCCAATGGCCTCGATAAAAGGCCTCATCTCAGTAGCTCCTAGGGCACAGTTTAAGCCAATACTGGAATAGAAGGACACACGTTGCACAAAAACGTACTGTTGAGGCTAATTATTTGGAAGCCAGTATGAAAATTGGCGATACCCGAGGGGACAACCCGTGTTATGGGTCGATTAATCCAGTCTATCCAGCAGGTAAGAGCTCAAAAGTCACGAGGATAAAAACGGAAAATCAAAAAATATCATATTGCTTAAAAACGAAAGTACATGTGACTCACCACAGGGGCTTGGCGTGAGATACACTGATGACAAAGGCCTCTCCTGTCTGTCCGGACAGAGTACGACCACTTCTGTCTACTATTGTTCCTGAGATCTAGTACCAGAGGACAGCAGTCAACCAGCCAGCCAACCAAATCTATCAGCAACAGCACTGTTTTGCAGGGCTCTCTTGTGAGAGACACCGGTCTCAATATGACTTTCTGCTAAAATAAAACAAATCTCAAGTGAAGACAGAGATTTGAATGAAACTGAGGCGTGCAATGCGCTGCCCCTAAAACATCCTGACCAACAGAATTCATACTTACAAATATAGGTCTCGGTTTGTAGCTACTTTCAAACAGCTTGTCGATTGCAAAGAGTGCCGCCTTCGAGACAAAATGGAAATTATCGATTTAAATGCGTACCAAAATAAATCATGACTCCATCTCGATGACTCTCAGAGATGAAAATAAACTAATACAAATTGCGTTAGGTCTACCTTGGCGTTCGCGGTGTCAAAGATGGTCTCCACCATGATGATATCGGCCCCTCCATCCAACAGCCCTCGGACCTGCTCTGTGTAGGCCTCCGCCAGTTCATCAAAGGCTGAGAGAGAAGACAGCCCAATCAGACACAGTATTCTCAGAAGTAGTATGTGGTAAACGCAGTACTCTCAGGAGTCGTGTGCCCTAAACGCAGTATTATCTGGAGTAGTATGCCATGAACGCAGTATCGTCTGAAGTGGTATGCCTTGAACGCAGTATTCTCAGGAGTAGTATGGCATGAACGCAGTATTCTCAGGAGTAGTATGGCATGAACGCGGTATTCTCAGGAGTAGTATGCCATGAACGCAGTATTCTCAGGAGTAGTATGCCATGAACGCGGTATTCTCAGGAGTAGTATGCCATGAATGCGATATTCTCAGGAGTAGTATGCCATGAACGCAGTATTCTCAGGAGTAGTATGCCATGAACGCAGTATTCTCAGGAGTAGTATGCCATGAACGCATTATTCTCTGGAGTAGTATGCGATGAACGCATTATTCTCAGGAGTAGTATGCCATGAACGCAGTACTCTCAGAAGTGTGCCGTGAAAGCAGTATCACCTGGAGTAGTATGCCATGAACACAGTATTGTCACGGGCGGACTGGCGGCCAGTAACATTTTCTTTTTTGTCACGATAGTGTTTGTTTGGTGGGTTCACCCACCGATTTGATCTGCAGCACGCCCCCCCTCAGTCTAGAAGCTTTAACAACAGAACAATGGAAACATCAAATTGGCTGGTTTCTTACTGACGTTCCTGAAGTCTGGTCTCTCCACTGAGGGCGACACCGACAGGGTTTTATTGGTGGGGCCCACAGCGCCCGCGACATATCTTTTACAACCTAGTAATAAAACCTGATATGAGTTACATGAAAGACACATTATAATGCATATGACACACACAGTAAACAAACACAGAAATTACACAAGCGTGAAGCTGCGGTTATTCCCCAGTGACACACTCTTGACTCTTAACACCCTTGACCTGTCTGATTAGTGACATCATCTGCGGCTTTCCGGGCAACCTCTGCGGACGCCTTGTTCAGACGATAAGCCTGGAGACACAGGATTGACACAAGCAGGTGAGGCAATAAAATAATAACGTGATTTTCTCGTAAGGCTTTTGATGACAATTTAGTCCAGGAGTTATTTACTTCTTCTTACCAAATGCTCAAGCCCGTAGTCGGCCTGGGCAACGCTGGTGCTGCTGAAAGTGTTGGTTTCGATTATATCTGCCCCAGCAAGAAGGTACTCCTACAAAAGACAAATGTACTCAGGTGACGGCAAACATCACAGGGCCTTCGGAAGTTATTGACACCCCATCAATTTCAAACACATTTTGTTGTGTTACAGACTTCTGAAGTCTCCTGAATAACAGTGGATTTGAGTAACTTTGCTTATTTCCAATCCATCTAATGAGTCCCGAAGAATAGCCTGTACCCCGTCCCATACCTTGTGTATGTTATAGATGACCCTGTACCCTGTCACGTACCTTGTGTATGTTATAGATGACCCTGTACCCCGTCACGTACCTTGTGTATGTTATAGATGACCCTGTACCCCGTCACGTACCTTGTGTATGTTGTAGATGACCCTGTACCCCGTCACGTACCTTGTGTATGTTATAGATGACCCTGTACCCCGTCACGTACATTGTGTTTGTTATAGATGACCCTGTACCCGGTCACATACCTTGTGTATGTTATAGATGACCCTGTACCCCGTCACGTACCTTGTGTTTGTTATAGATGACCCTGTACCCCGTCAAATACCTTGTGTATGTTATAGATGATCCTGTACCCCGTCTCGTACCTTGTGTATGTTATATATGATCCTGTACCCCGTCTCGTACCTTGTGTATGTTATAGATGATCCTGTACCCCGTCTCGTACCTTGTGTATGTTATAGATGACCCTGTACCCCGTCACATACCTTGTGTATGTTATAGATGACATTGGGCTGAGTGATGCTGAGCAAGTCGTTGTTGCCCTTCAGGCTGTGGGTGTGGTTTCTGAACTCCTCTCCCCTGAAGCTCTCCTCCTCCAGTCGTTGCTCCTGGATCATGGTGCCCATGCCTCCATCCAGAACCATGATCCTCTTTGCCAACAAGTCCCTGAGCTCAGCCTCTAGAGAAGGTCCACAGGAGTCGGCCCCTTGGGGAGAACACAGTGAGTCATGTTAATGGGAATATGAACTGGTTATTATGTTCCCACCCTGTAATCATGAATAACGATCACACTCACAGACAGGTTAATGAAACCATTTCGTGTAGAAAGACATGTTTCAATCATCAATGACAGATTGCATTAACTCATTTTATTGTAAATACCTCTAATTTTAGGACATCTGTTTTATATCTGGAACTTCAGTGTTAGTTGGTCATACAGTTAGAAAACTACAACGACGGTGGTAAAAGGAGTGTGAACTGGCAGTTACCATAACTAGATTTCCTGTTTATATGGACATAATGAGGAAGTGCTAAGCTAGCTGCATCCAGCAGATGTCTTGGCATTCTGTCCGACCCCTTTATCTAGTAATGTCTTGGATTTGGTTATGATATTTCTCATTTTCTGCAGTTAAGTTGCTAGCTTTTACAGCCGACAGTGGGCGCTAGTTGAAAATGTCAGTACGCTAAGTTCAAAATAGCGTACTGTACACTATGTGCCGTGGTATACAGTACTGAACCGGCTGATTCAAGCCAGCTGTTACGCTTAGCTAACATTCCTACAACACATTTGACCCTTGTTCACGTGCACTACCTAAACAGCTACATTTTTTAGGCATTTATTTATAATATTAATAATTTTAACTACCCATGGTGGCTGAAAACATATCGACCACAAGTTCACGTGGCTGCAAGCAGCTGTTTTAGCTAACATTAAGCAAACTAAATTGGACCAGACAGCCACAAGCATACCACATGGCTATGAAGTTAGCAAGCTAAGCACATTGGACTAGCTAGCTTGCCATGACAGCTGCCACCTAGATAGCTAAAGCTAACCAGCAAGTTGTAGCTACCTGCTCTTCTGGAACTTTGTGGCATTGTAGGAGCCATGGTTTGTATATTTCTTCTTGTCGTTAGAACTCCAAAGAAGTGCAAAAGTGCCTCACGGGCAACCTCCACCGGCAAAAGAGGAGAACCTCGATACACCAACTGCTAGCCGATAGTCATAAATCACAAGTGCTGCAAACTTTCCTAGGTCTTACATGATCATACAACTGTGTACTGTTGGCATGATGCGCCAACCGCATGCGCAAAATTCATTGCGTAACATTTAAATTAATCTATTCTAAAAATTTCGCTACAACATTGTTTGACACAGATTGATAGCTTATTGTTTGGGATTTATCTGCAAGTTACATTCCCGTCAATGTCATAACATAGTCAATCAAGTCTTGAGAAAAAGGTCATTTGCAAAAAGGAAAACAAGATATACATTAGTATTTTGAATAATTGACTTTATTTTCTGCCTGATTTCCGTAGAAGTCTGAGTTACCAGTCAGTGCAAAACTTCACCCCAGTCGCTGTAGTAACAAGTAACATTTTGTTGTTTTCAGAAATAAACACATGCTTTACAGACATCACAGTCAGGTTTTCACCCATTATGTAAATAAATCCATTATGTAAGAGCAGTGCAATGTCATACAAACTTCAAATAATTAATCATTAATATATGTAGCACTTGATTTGTGACTAGTAAATAACTTAAGGCTTTCTTATGTTGCTTTTAATTTTACATTGACACTTGTTATTGTTTCTATTGAAATGTGTTTTAAAGAAACAAATTTAGGTGAAATTGTCTTGGGTGTTGGGATGGGTTGGGATGTGATAAGTGACGCTAAAGGTCACTCTCCCCATAGAGGGCAGTGGAGAAGGCGCTGTAATCCAGAGATCCTGGGATCCCATCAGGTCCCTTGTAGAGGGGCATCTTGGAGATGCAGTACTCGGCCTGTTCTGGAGGCAGCTCTCTACGCAGCTCTTCTGGCATAATAAACGGCTTTGGATTGGAAACAACAGAAAACATATCAGTCAGCCATTACTCTCAGAACAATGTTGTTGTCATCGCCACATTTCTCACTAGCAATATAAACACTATACTGCTATACTGTGGTGGTCTGGAACATCCATCCCGCAAAGTTTCTGTTGATCAGTGCTGTAGAGGTGGTGACTCGGTAGATTACAGCTATCAGCACACAGATTCTAAGCGACCAGTAGTTTGAAGGCTATTGACATTAGCTTTCCTTGAAGCAGAACATTACGTACTTACAAGAAAGACAAATATATAATGTCTGACTGAGAGGGAAAAAGACAGAATGAAAGCGAGAGAACTAAAGCACACAATAAGACAGAATGAAAGCGAGAGAACTAAAGCACACAATAAGACAGAAAGAAAGAGCAGACAACACAGAGAACAACCGCTGCTTACCTTATCTGAAGCCAGGATCTTAAAGGAGGCGAGGACCTGCTCAGATGTGTCTGAGTCGCCTGTCTCTCTGGTCATAAAATCTACGAAGGACTGAAAGGTCACCTTGTTCGATCCATTAGGATCCACTAGAGTCATGATACGGGCAAACTCAGATTCTCCCTGCACAAACACACACACACACAGTATATCAGTTTTATAACTATATAACAAAGTCTTTACAGGTGACAGACTATAGTATAATTATGCACCCTTAATAGATTAAATTAGCTTGGCACCAGATCTGTTTACGATACTGAATCATTGTAATCGTATGGCCATTGTGTAGTTTGCCTGAAAAGCAGAGTTGGAATCAGGTGAACTTACAGCTCCGGAAAAAATAAAGAGACCGATCCACCTTTTACTTTCCTTTCCAAAACAGACAAAAAGGAAGGGTTTGAGTGAGGAACAGAAGGGCCACAATTAAGAGACCACTGCAAATTGAATGATTGGGTTCCTAACTAAAAACTTAACTTTTCAACTTTTTTAAAAAAGAAAGTAAAAGGTGCAGTGGTTAAACATTTTTCTGGAGCTGTAGATGCTTTTCAAGAAACACTGAGCAGCAATAGTGTGGCTCTCCTAAAACCACAGCTCTACCAGCGCATTATGTACCCTTCAGTTGGACCATGATTAAACATTTCAAGCTGAAGAGAGTAAAATAAGATATTGTTCATAGATAGTTTACTTCCATAACAGTGTGTACGTAATTAATGCACTCATGTGACACTTCTGTGACAGTCTTACAATTCTCTAATGACAAACACTGTTACAATACTCTGATGACAGCTCATGTCTGTGTATTTACCAGATCATAGCCCATGGAAATCAGGCAGGCTCTGAAGTCATCTGTCTCCATGCCTCCTTTCTTCTTCTGCATGGTTGCAGAAGAGGAGTTGGAGAAGGAGGAGGCGGAAGAGAATGTAGAGACACAGGAGGAGAGAACGAGATGGAGGAAAAGCAGGTGGAGAGGTAGAGAAAGATAAATAGAACAGGAGACGATGAAAAGTTGAACAGAGGGATAGGAGCAAAATTGAATAGTCCACCACAAGCCAATTGGAGGAAAATGGAATTGTCAATCCAGAGCCAGTAGGAGGAGAGTGGAAGAGTCCATCCAGAGCCAACAGCAAGAGAATGGAAGAGTCCATCCAGAGCATGGTCAGAAGTGACGATGAGGAGAGGACAGTGGCTGACACAGATGAGGGGTGTGAAAATGACAAGATGAGGAAGAGAGGGCAGCGGACAACGATCAGGCAGATGAAAATAACAACACACGAGAGGGATTTGTTTAGTATTTTTGACAAAAGAGGGGATTGGCCCTGATTCTTAAGAGATATTTGGCCTACACTGTATATAACTTATTGTATCATTAACAAACACAGCTGTGGTTTCACTGTTGTACATTTGTTCGCCTGTTAGCCACAATGTTACCACAACCAGCTCAGGATGCCTCCCATGCCAGGATTTGAGTATCTAGTAACAGGGCTCATAGTTTGGTCAGTACCTGCTTGTTAAGTCTGACGTGAGCCAGACTAATCAGGCAAGCATTAACCTCCTCATAGGGCAGTCTGCCAGACATGTCCTGCAGCCATAGGGACAACACCCAGTCAGGAGAACAACAGACAGGTCAGTCAAATTAGCTCAGATGTCATTCTCTTTTGCACGCGTGTCAATGCTGTGATCGTGAGCACGATGTCACAGTGCAAGGCGCACAATGTCGCAGTGCAAGGCGCACGATGTCGCAGTGCAAGGCGCACGATGTCGCAGTGCAAGGCGCACGATGTCGCAGTGCAAGGCGCACGATGTCGCAGTGCAAGGCGCACGATGTCGCAGTGCAAGGCGCACGATGTCGCAGTGTAAAGAGCACGATGTCGCAGTGTAAAGAGCACGATGTCGCAGTGTAAAGAGCACGATGTCGCAGTGTAAAGAGCACGATGTCGCAGTGTAAAGAGCACGATGTCGCAGTGTAAAGAGCACGATGTCGCAGTGTAAAGAGCACGATGTCGCAGTGTAAAGAGCACGATGTCGCAGTGTAAAGAG
>JACXGJ010008402.1:0-27306 GCA_016801105.1 Esox niger | reverse complement strand
ATATATATATATACACACACATATATATATATACACACACATATATATATATATATACACACACATATATATATATATATATATATATATATATACACACATATATATATATATACACACACATATATATATACACACATACATACATGTACAAAAGAATATCAACTCTAGACACCCGTAAAGTAGAAATCGGAATGGACAGGGTGTGTAGATGGAGATGACTGACAGGTAAAGAGGCCATCCTCAGTTCTAAAAAGGTAATTGGTGCACAGTACTGATATTGAATAGAGTGGCAAGGACCAGGTGTCCTGAACTTGTTCTGACTAGGGTCAGGAAAAATACTTGCCCCTACTGATGGCTATGCTGAAGCTGAGAACAAAAGAGCTGGGTTATGAAACTCAGTGGACACAAGCAGCATAACTTAATGAACAGATATTGACATGTTTAGGGAAAAAATTAGCAGGGCTCAGATTTCTCTCTGACCATGAGACATGACAAGAAAAAAAACCACATATACATATATATATATATATATATACATATATACATATACACATATATATACGTATATATACATATATACATATAGATATACAAATATATACATACATATACATATATATATATACATACATACATATACATATATATATATATATATAAGATATATATATATTTATAATCAAATATATATTTATAAGATCTGTTATGTAAAGTTCCTTCTAGAAGTGTTTTGCTGTGGAAGCACTCCATGGGTCTCAATGGAATGTAGATATTTGGCTAGCTCTATGAGAGATAAGCATCCTTTTATAATCCTGCCATTCTCACACAGAACAAGGCTTACGGAAATTGAATGCATTAGCTCACACAGGAATATAAAAAGTAGTAAGACAGAGATTTGGCATTAAAGTAAACAATGCAAGAATGTAACCATATTGGTGTGTGCAGATTCTGAACAGAGAGAAAGGATAGACTTGTTTCAGGCCCATTTGTCCAATCTAAGCCTCCTGAGGGTTTTTCAAACAAACAGTTAATGTACAGGATGAGATGCTCTGAAGAACGTTTCTGATCAACCTCACATTCAGGCCGACCAAACCTGAACACAAGAACAGCGTTTCCCAAACTATGAAATGGGGGAAAACTGGGGGGAAAAGTATGATTGATACATCGAACCGGAGTTATAAAAGAAAACTCTAGTAGCCAGAAAGTGCAATTTTAAAACAATGCAGTTTTGGTTTTCCTCAGAACCCATTGGAAGAGAGTGGACAGGACCAGGCAGTAAAACATACTAGAAAAGAATGATAACGTTATTTTCTGAACAGAAAATCATGTAGTTATTGCCTATCTTCCTCGATGTTTCCCTAAACTTCCCAATACCTGCTTGTCCTTACCCTACTTAAAATATTGTAACAAACCAATCAAATCAGTTAATTTGACTTTCATAGGTCCAAATACCAAATAAACTATAGTTAATTGAATAAATTAATAATGTTTTTTCTCCTTAACATGGTGGGCTTGATAAAAAGTGTTATTCAAAATGGGGTCATAGGCCAAAAAAGTTTGGGTACGAAGCACACACTTTAGCAGCCCCATGTCACATCAGACCCACTCATTTTAGTTATTCTTTAGTAAATAAAAACATTTCTCTGTCAAATGTTTTAGGCATCTATCCGCATAAATAACAATTAAATGTACATTCAACAAAATAAAACTTGTACTAAGGTATTCGTGGAAGAGCTTGGGGAAAGTACAGCCACATCAATGGTCATCTACATCATGTTAATCAGAAAAGCACATCCAAACATCAAGAAAGTCTTGGACCAGACTGATTGCAGAGGAGTGTCTGATCACGAGTCCAAAGTTGTAATTGTCTTTTTTTATATATAAGGTTCTGATTAACCGTCCGGGAATTGAGTTGGTGCCCGCGTTTGTTCTGCCCGATATTTACAATAACATTTACACAAGGTCCTGATCATTCCTCTCTTCCCCCTATTTCAACATAACGGGTGATTTCAACTCAGTACTTAAAGAACATAACAAAATAAAGTGGCATAAAAATTGCTGTTTTGCGTGACATTTGTTTTCATCAAACAGTGTTCCTCTGTGTACTCCTGTATTCATGTCTTTGTACTCGTGTGCACAGTGTTGATGTGTGAGGTGCAGATAGGCAGCTCTGTGATGGGCTGATTGGAGAAGCTGAGGGAGTGGGTCAAACAACCAAATGACCCTAGGAGGGGCGTGGTCCTTTAAAGAGGTTCTGTACCCATGCAATGGATGCAATGGGTCTGGCCTGATGTCAGGTGTCATCGTCAGTGTCCTCGATGAGAACTTTGGTGTCCCGGGTCTTGGTCCTGAGTAGAGGAATGAAACAGAACGTTTATTAGAGGGCAACATCTCAAAGGTATAACAGGTGGGAACCAACGTGTACGTTATCATCCCATTGGGGGGCAGGGCCTTTTATGGGACATGATGTAGCTATTTACAGTAAGAGTGAATGCCTGTGTGTGTATGTGCGTATTTGTTTTTGATGTTGTGAGGACCTTCGGCTTCTCACAAATATACGACAACACACAAAATCAGTGGAAGTGAGGACACTGGCTCGTCCAAATTAAATAAAATAAGAGTTAAAGGGATGGTTTGTCTCAAAGGGATATTTCTCTCAAAGTTCACTTACTAAGAGTCATTTTTCAAACAATCCATTATTCAGCTCTGTCCCAGTCTGTAATTTGAGTTATTAGCATCGTCCTTATTGATGAATAGAAACAGTTGTACATTTATCGCAAAGCTGCATTGCAAGTGAAAAACTGCTCCAAAACACTTCAAACTATGTTCAGTAATCTGTCGCAGTAGCATAGTGTTTTTTTAATTTACACCGATGAAACAGCAAGCGAAATTGCCTGAATTCAAACTGGCAATATATGTATTTTCCTTTCTTGCTCAAGAAAATAAAGTTTGTCTGTCCAAGGTGAATATAAAAGACGAAATAGCTAACCTGCACTGTAGCTAGTGAATACTAACTTTTACTGTGTATACACTTACACTACCCAAACGAACGGGTGAATTGATGCAACAGTGAACAAAACTGACCAGTAATTTTTTCCACTTGCAGTGCAGCTTTGCGATAGTGGTACGTACAGTTTCCATTCATTAATTGGTACGATGCTAATATCACTGACTGATCACTGACCGAGACAGAGCTTCAGGCACAGAGTCATTAAAAAAATGACTCTGTGCCTGAAGGACAAACTCAGGGTAAGGGGACTGTCAGCGAAATATGATTTTTGGACAAACTATTGCCCTTTAAGGCTTGGGACTAGTTTAGAGAAAATCTATCTTTAATTATAAGGAACTATGTTATAGCCGTACTGAGAAGCGAGGCGCGGCCGTCTCAGGGACATGCTATAGGAGCGTTTCCAGTTCTTCTTGCCCAGGCGGTTCCTGACGCCGTCCTCTTGGTCCATCATCTGCTCCAGCAGGGTCTGGTCATCTGCGTTCAGCGGAGCCACAGAGATGTCCCTCACGGCTCGGAACTCACCACAGTTGTTCAGGTGCTCATTCTCCAATCGGAAGAAATTCCACACAAAACGCCTACAGTGAAAAGATGGAATAAGAGAATAGCGAGGGAACTGTTACTGAAGAGAAAACAGACCAATGTATGGAACGTCACTGTGGTAAGTATCACTTTGTGGCCTGTTTTTTTAACTCTTCTTTAAAAGAAAAAACTCACTACATTGGTAGGCATAAACAGACCTTCAAATCCATTCAAAGGAAAGAAGAAAAAGGTTGTTTGAGAGATTAAGTGGTTAAAAAAGAAAGAAAACCAAACATAGTGAGGGAGGAAAGGAGCAAGATTTCAAATTAGGTTCGATTTTATTTGACAATTCAAATCAAGTATAAATAATCCACGTCTGGCAGGGTTTGACATTAGTGTTGGCAAGCTGGATCAGGGCCAGTAAAAACACATCTGGGCAAGTGGATCTGGTCAGTCACTAGCCTGACCATGCCAGTAGCTTTCTAAACACATTTTCCGATCAAGATAATTTTTTCTAAGCATTAGATCTCTGCCTATATTTCAACTTAGAAAGTGTTCATGGCTCAACGGTTTGTTGACCAAGGCATGAAGTAATTTGTTACACTGATAAATTATAATACACATAATTTAATTAATCATAATAACAAAATGTAGCCTAACCTGTGAAAAGCTGACCCAGATACATTTGAATTAGAAATTCAGTTCAGGACAGTTGTCTTTTGGCCAATGAGGTTTTTTTCAATGTTGATCCATGTTTAGCCACATACATTACAGTAAATAAGAAAGAGAGACAGCCTTTCTCACCTGAACACCTCTAGAGGGGCTAGGATGGTTTCCACAATGTCTGCAGCTGAGGGTATCGCACTGAATGTGCTCAGGGACAGCGGTATCGTCCAAGCAAAACGTAGCAGGACATCCTCCAGGATGGCACAGTAATAATAAGCCTGAAGACAACGCATGCACATACACATCCGTAGGCAGGCAGGCACGAGCATGCGTACACACACACACACACACACACAAACACCCCAAACCTGTGTTTACTGGCATTTTTGGCCCCTGATTTGTATAGGAAACCCTTTTATGACATAGAAATAATCATCACTAAGCCTGAAACTAGCATGATCAATTACTACATGATTTGTTATTATCTGAAGATGTTATTGCAAAACCTGTGTGTGTGTGTGTATTCCTGCATATAGATGACTACTTAAGCAGCTTCTTCTTAACTCACTTTCTGGGGGTAGACAATCTCCTCTCTTAATAAAGTGTTGTCTCCAGCGTTGTGGTCAAAGAGGCCCCAGTCCATTTTTAGATCCCAAATCAGTGTGTAACAAGAACTCACTACACAACAGCCAATCAGAATGTAGAGGAAAATCTGGGTGTCCGGGTGGTCAGTAACTGGGAGGGTAGAGGCAAAGTGGTCAATCACTGCTGAATTTACAGGGCCGACACATAACAAACGATACAACCTTTCATCAATTATTCAGTGCGGGTGTTCACGCAGGATGGATAAGATTTCTATGCACTTTTTACGAAGGGTTATAAGTTGATGCACTTTCTTTCAATACCTTTATGGGTTTTGTAGAGGGCAGTAAAGGTGACCACAAAAAAGGTGGTTGAGTATTTGCCAGCGTTAACCAGATGAGGGAAAGCCCGTTTTGAATCGCGGTAACGCCTCAGGCACTGTACAAAGCGGAACCAGGCAGGCAGACATTGAATCACCGCTCGCACGCCGTACGAGTACGAGAGGCACACACCTTTACCTGTATGGATCAAACACATGTGTTATCAAACCAGGGCAGCCAGCAGGGCCTGTACCAATAAATAACAAGCACCACCACCAGTCAGAACACTTAATAATCAATGATAAAGTAATCTCCAGTAATAGTCAACATAGTTGGGAAGGATCAATTCCAAACATCTGTCTTTTGAATGGAACATTCCATGGAATTTCATCATAGAATTGCTGTGTTGTTTACTTAACTGGCCGGGATTAAGACATGGTTGAGCCCAATCCTTATCACCCAGGTCCGTCAATGTAAAAAGACGTGTGCTGGAACTGGAATAGGCGGTTGTATCTTGAAATGTGTGTTCATTTTTATGTAGACCAGATGGTGGTTGTTGTGTGTGTATTAAGTGCTAAGCAGTATTTGGACCTGGTTAGGTTTGTCACTGCTATGTTTGTTTGGAAGGAAGTTGGCTTTGTTTGTATAAAAACCCAGAGGTTATGTTTATCGTGGCTAAGATTGAGCTGTAGGCTTGTTTTCACTGTGCCTGGGGTGGATCAGTGGTTTTGACAGAGCCTTGTTTGTTTATGCGTTTGGATCGTGCTGGAGTAGCGATCTACTAAGGCTCGGTTGAGTTGTGTTTGATTGAGTGAGAAACAGACAGGGGTAAATGAGAGCACAGAAACATGAATGTAGTACGCCGAAAATAGAAATCTTAACTGTTAAACTCACTGAAGGTCTTAAAGTCACAGGATTTTTTCCCATGGAGCTTGAACTTTATTTATGTGCGTGTAAGTACGTGTCTGTTGTAAATTGGTATTAGTATGTGTGTCTGTTGCAAAGGGGTTTTGGTTGCATAAACGTAATAGTAGATGTTGGGGGAGGGTGCAGCAAATGCCTGCGTTTTAGACCCCTAAACAATCCAATTCAGTAAAGTAATGAAGACAATGAAATAGACTGCATAAGTATAAGTGTGAAATCAGTTCAATACAACCACTTTGACACATCCAATAAGATTCTGCATGTATGTGTTTTTGCTCGTTTGTGTCTTGGTTCCTCACCATCTTGCAGTAGCCCATCCTGTTGCTTCCAGCTGAGCTGGAAGCTGTAGAAACAGATGAGGTACTCCAGATCCATGAGAACCATCCCGAGAGAGTTGAGCTGGTCAGCCAGCCAGAAGTCAGCAAATTCCACCCTGTGGAACGGAGCGGTCATCACGCGGAACTGGAAAAGAGAGATGGATTGATTCATTAGAAGACGGTGAGAGAAATACACTCACGACACAGATTTTATTGTATTGATTTCACAACAATATATTCCACACTATTCCTGCGTCACAGTTGCAGGCGTATTCGTAAGTTGTTTAAGTGGCCCCGATGACATTTCCGATGGGCTCACCAGCAATTTGAGGAGCCAGAAGCGTGACTTGTAATAGCACGTCTTGAAGGGGTTGATGAGAAAGAGGAGGAAGAAGCCGTAGAGGGCCAGCGGGTTGGCCTGCATGGGCACTAGGATGGACTTTGAGAAAAGGCAGGACAGGAGGCTTACACACCACAGCACCCCCAGGAAACCAGCAATCTAGGAAGTGGAAGCAAATGAGGGGTTCAGGTGTTTGAATTTTGTTTCAAATAGTTTTATTGCCAAACACACAAAAATATGAGCATTCATCCTTGAACAAGTGAAATGAAAACCATAGTAAAAAAAAGACGAAAGTGAACAAAACCCAATAAGGACAGAAAATTAGTAGTAACAGCAGTTTACAACTATTACGGTCACGTTCCATTATTAACAATTGCTTTCAGGACAGTTGATCACTTGTTCCACCTTATTTCAGTTTGAGACTGAGAGTGGAAGGAAAGGAAACACATTTAAATTACTGTAACGCGCTTAAATTGGTGGCCAATGAGAAATGCAGAAATTAAGCCTAACGGTCTACCTCAAAGAGATGTTGGTGGGAGAGGTTGTTGCGGGGGTTGAGCTCAAATATGAGCACATGGTTAACACCAGCCTGGCGCCAGCCATACGTGTTGATACCCAGAAGGAAGAGGAACTCGATTAACAGGAAGCCCCCGCGGTAGATCCTCACGAGTGGCCACACATTTGAGTTCTCTATCACCACAGCACCTACAGGGAAAGACACTGCTGTATTAAAAAGATTTACAATAATTATGGCTAGACAGATTTAAAGGGATGTTCAAATTAAATGTTTAAGTGCTTTGCAAGGAGGATTTTGCTAATAAATAATAAATCCTGGCTATTATTTTTTGGAATGACCATTTGATTCCAAATGTACTACACTGCTCAAAAAAATTAAGGGAACACATAAATCACACATCAGGTCTCGATGAATGAAATATATGAAAACAAATTATATTTACTCATTGAGAAACAATTCACTTAACAACGGTCAATGAAAACCAGGGCTGGATTCCAACACCGTATATCAATAGGAAACAACTGAAATTACAGGCTGTTCCAAATTGCGTGAATCTCATCATGGCAACTCATATTGTGACTCAGTAGCATGTATGGCCACCACATGCCTGTATGCACACCCAAAAATGTCGGATGGTGTCCTGGGGGATCTTCTTCGAGACCTGGATCAGGGCATCATTGAGCTCCAGTCAATGGCATCAATGCCTTCGTCATCCAGGAACTGTCTACACACACTGGCCACATGAGGTCGGTCATTGTCCTGCACCAGGAGGAACCCAGGGGCCACTGCACCAGCGTAAGGTCTGACGATGGGTATGAGGATTTTATCCTGGTACCGTAGTCAGGGTACCGGTGGCTAGCATGCGGAAGACTGTGCAACCAAAGGATGTGCTTACCCAGACCACTACCTACCCACTGCCAAACCGGTCATGCAGGATGATGTTGCAGGGAGCATAACGTTCACCACGGCGTCTCCAGACGCTTTCACATCTGTCAGATATGCTCAGTGTGACCCTAATCTTATCTGTGCAGAGAATTGGGCACCAGTGGCAGACCTGCCAATTCTGGAGTTCTCTCGCGAATTCCAATTGAGCTGTATGGTGCTAGGCTGTGAGCACAGATCTCATTAGGAAGTCAGGCCTTCATACCACTCCTCATGGAGTCTGTTTCTGACAGTTTGGTCAGAAACATGCACACCAGTAGCCTGCTGGAGATACATTTGTAGGGCTGGGGCAGTGCTCCTCGTTGCACAAAGGATCAGAAACCGGTCTTGTTGCCCTACTTCGGCCCTGTCCAGTTCTCCTGTAATGGCCTGTCTCCTGGTATCTCCTCCATGCTCTTGAGACTGTACTGGGAGACACAGCAAACCTTCTTGTGACGGCACGTATGGATGTGCCATCCTGGAGGAGCTGGACTGCCTGTGCAAACTGAAATGGATGCAGGTACCACCTGATGCTACCATTAGTGACAAGGACACTAGCAAAATGCTAAACTTGAGAAGAATCAGTCAGGAAGGATAAAGAAAGTCCAATTGTTTGTGATAATTACATGTTCCTTTTATTTCTTTGAGCAATGTATTTGTATGTATAAAACTAAAATAAATAAATAGCAAAATATTGGCATTTTGAATGCTTTCTTGGATAGAAAAGCATGTATAGTTATTTCGAGTTTTTGCTGAAAGAGCAGTGATCTGGATTTGAACACGCACTGATGATCATGTGCAGTTTAGACCACTGGACCACCCTAGGCCACTGACAACCATTTCTTAGATGCAGGTGTCTTTCCAAAGTCACTTCTCCAACATTGAAGAGATAGCTTTGTATTGGTGGCACATTCACTGATTACACACACCTTTAGACTGTCTACTGCCATAATCTGTCTTAGATTGAATTATTAGTGTGCCTGTGAATGTCCTAATTAAAAAGGTTCCCTCTGGTCACGTGACAACATCGAATTCTGTGATCTAAGCACAGAAATGAAATTGTTCCAAGCTACGTTTATGTCAGCACTCGATAACAAAGATGTGCTATGTATGCAGGGTTTAGAATATGTCTATCGTGAAGCTTTCTGTTTAATCACTACTGTAAACATTTGCAGAAAGTGGTCTTTAAAAAACACTTTGGTTGGCTGTGACTCCCTGACTTCCAGAAATGCCACACACTGGATGATAATTGTATATTGGGATAACATATACAAACATCTTAACTATCACACCTTAAAAATGTTATGGGGAAAAAAGCAGATGTCAGACAGAGCGGGGGTTTGGCAGATGGGTGTGCAATGTCCAATTCATTGGGATAACATTGTTCATCACTCTTATTTGGTTTTCTAAAATAATGATTTGTTCAGAGTGACTTTTGTGATTGGAGATAAGAAAATGGACAATCATATGACCAGCATGAATGTTTAACAAAAGGAACCTCAGTGAAAAGCTCAGGACTAGTACGTACAGTGGGGAGAACAAGTATTTGATACACGGCTGATTTAGCAGGTTTTCCTACTTTCAAAGCATGTAGAGGTCTGTAATTTTTACCATAGGTACACTTTTACCGTGAGAGACGGAATCTACAACAAAAATCCAGAAAATCACATTGTATAATTCTTAAATAATGAATTTGCATTTAATTTTGCAAAAAGTGTTATGGACAGACAAATCTAAGATTAATGTGTTTGGATCACAATGAAGAACATTTGTGAAATCCAGACCAAATGAAAAGATGCTGGAGGAGTGCTCGGCACCATCTGTCAAGCACGGTGGAGGCAATGTGATGGTCTCTGGTGTTTTGGTGGTGGAAAACTGGGAAATTTGTACAGCCCTTATTGGAGACAATTTCTTCCTGCAACAAGACCATAGCCCAAAGCATGGCTCCAAACTATGCAAGAACTCTTTAGTGAAGAGCAGCCAGCTGGTATTCTGTCTATTATATAGTGTGGCCAGCACAGTCCTCAGATTTCAACATTATTGGGCTGTTGTAAGAGCAACTTGACCGTAAGAAATGCCCATCGAGCCAATCCAACTTGTTTTTCAGGAGGCAGGGTGTGACTTCTCTTCAGTTTACCTCAACAAATTGACAATGAGAATTCCAACGGTCTGCAAGGCTGAAATTGCTGCAAATAGAGGATTTTTTGACAAAAGCAATTTGAAGGACACACTTATTTCAATTAAAAATCATAATTTCTAACCATGTCAATGAATATAATACCTATTCAAACACATTTCATGTATGTGTTCATGGAAAACAAGAACAGTCTAAGTGACCTCAAACTAAAGAATGGTAGTGTATTTAAAATGGATACACATACAGAAAATGGCCACAGCTTCAGTTCAGAATGTAATTCGTTTAACCAGGTGTGTTAGCTTGGGTGTAGGTAGAGTAAGGTCCTCTCCCAATATCTGCACTATGCCCTAAGGCAGGGCCTCCCAATCCTGGTCCTGGAGATCTACCACCCTTGTAGGTTTTCTCTGCAACCCTAGTTGTGACTAACCTGGCTTATCTTTTCATCCAGCTCGTTATTAGAATCAGGTTTGCAGAATTAGGGTTGGAGTAAAAACCTACAGGATGGTAGTTCTCCAGGACCAGGAATGAGCACCCCTGCCCTAAGGTCTTCCACAAAGTACACACTTGTTGAAAGTGCGCTTAGCAGCGTAACAGCACAAGGGTCCAAAGCTGTTAAGAACAGAACTGGGACAGTTTTATGGTCGCCACTCTTCCCAGTTGTCCTACCTGTGTCAAAACAACCGTTTTGCTTCCCCATTGGTTAGCTGTTCAGATGGTACAACACTGCAAGGATTTGGGGTAATAACTTATAGCAAAGTCAGGTCTAATGCACACTTGCGGAAGGGGTGCATTAAATGCGCAAGTGGATGCTGATGATCACCCCTGGAGAACAACACTACAGAATTGGGACAACCTATGGTCTTGCATCCCTTAGCGACAACCTGCAATTGGGGCCACAAGAGCAGATAATTGGGATAAGACCTAAGACACCAATTGAAGGATGAGGGTTGCCCACCCCTGCATTCAAAGGGAACTGGGAGAAAGGGGTGGGGTCGATGAAGACAGAGAACATGGTGGAGGAACGCACCAGTGATTACGACGGTGACCATGAGGACGAGGAAGACTCCGCAGTACAGACCGACACGGAAGGTGGTCCATGCTGGGGCAGGCTGGGCAGCACCGAGTGGGGGCACTCGTAACCTCTTCATGGCTTTCTGCCGGTCCCCTCCTTCCAACTCTTGCGTTACCAGGGCCTGATGGACAGAAGAGAGAAAGAGGGGAGAGAAAGACAGTGAATAATAGAAAATGACAGAAAAAAATGTAAGCTGCCAGCAGCATTTATCGGGTTTCAGTATTGATGCTACTACTTGCCAGATGGCCCATTTTTCATGTTAAATCCATAGTTGCAGGCAATATGACATCTATGGTTTTGTGACCAACTTGAAACATAGTTCACATAAAGTAAATTAACCCTGATCATGTGTACCAAATGTCATCTCACTGAGTGGCAAAAAACAATAGATAGTGTTATAGCTATTATGCCACAATGTACATGCGTGTGCTTTACATTGAAATCCTTTTCAGGACATTTACCTCTATAGGTATCATAATAAAATTTTATGAATCAGATAAATATGAATACTTCAAAGGTCTGACACTATCAGAACAGTACAACAACCTTAAGCACCAAAAAATGTAACTAGGAAGTTCTTTGAATTGTTCAGAATGTAATTAATATAAACTAATGGCATGTTAAATATAACAGAATGGAAGTTTTTCAGTCTTCACCAGCTCAGAGCATATTAATTAGTATTAACATCAATGACTGAGCAAACTATTTATCTTAGAATTGTTTAATATTGATGATCAGAAGACTATTGCAGCTGGCAACAATAAAAGCAATAACCTTGTAGATTTTAATTAGCAAAATTCCCTCTCTATTCTTATTATAAAAATATGTTGACTTTAGGGCACAGGCACAAAGCCTATTTGCCCATGTGTTGTTGTTAAATTACAATACAGATTTTATTTTTATTTAACTGCCATGTCTAATTTCAGCCATTAGTTAGAAGTGGAATTGCAGGAACAAATGAAAACAGAAATTAAATAAATACTGAGAATGGATTATCTACAGAGGCTAGAACACATAACATCCTCTCTACTAAAAGCAAATGTTTAATAGCTAAAGCACTGGTTATAATTTTCATGTCACCAGAATGATTTAGAGTGAACTAACGCTATCTTAAACTGAGGATTTTTTGGCAATAGTTTTTGATGAAAAAACGATGGCAAATGTACATTCCAATGTAAGCAAATGCAAACAACTGCTTACATTAGCAAGTCATTGTACAACGGAAAACTGAGAATTAACTTAGCTACCAAGGCTGACACCATCTCTAAATGGTCAAATTATTTTCAGCTGAACTGTGTCATAATGTTATGTCACCAAAATGATTTATATGGACAAAAGTTAGCTTAAATGGAGATTAGTTAAATATTTTTCCAATAGCTAATTTTACTAGCTAGCTAACATTGATAGCATGAATTGCTAACCTAAGAAATGTTTTGATTCTGCTAGGTATTTTTGTTGTTGAAATTATCATGGCAATGTTGCATTCCACTAAATATTTGCCTATAGAAGCAATTCATTGTACAAATGAAAACAGTGGATTAGTTAGCTACGGAGCATAGATTAGCTACTCAGGCTGGAGAACGTAACACCATATCTAAAAGGCAAATTATTAATAGCTAAACTGTTTGTTATAATGTTCATGACATCATAATAATTTTTGATGGAATAACTAGCCAGACTCCTAATAAAAAAGCCACTAGCTGCTATCTAATGAGGCAATATAAATTCCATGTACAGTATAGTATCGTTTGGTAAAGTTCCCCAGGATTTCACTCTATATTAGTAATTTTTCAAACTCTGAGAATTTAGTAAAATACATTCACTGTGGTATTGAAGAGATTTTCCACAAAAAGTATCTCTTACAATACAGTGGGGGTGGGTGGAAAATATAAAGCCTTTACACACTGCTCCCAGGCTAAGACTGGCCCCAGGTTAGCTTAGCCTATGTTCACACAAGAGTTTATTAACCCTGGGCTAAGGATGCACACTTGTGTCCCGAAGCCCTGAGCCAATGGACAAATACGACAATACCATTTTACATTCTATGATAAGCTGAACATTTTATGTTCTCTCTGCCATGCAAAAAATGTTACAGTAGCCTACAGCACTGACACATAATCAATGTTATGCTAACACAAATCTATTAACGATCTCACAACATCGACTGATCAACAGGCCCACCCTGTTGGCATTTGCTGAACAGCTTTGTTAAAACTACGCAAAAAGAAAAACGTTAGTCTTCATTCTTTATACATATTTGCTGCAATAACTACTTTGCAATAAGCAAGCTGCAATAACTACTTTGCTAAGATTTTGCAGGTATAATGAAACGACAAAACTTTGCATAGTGAAAATGCCAAAACAGACAGAGCTAATGGCAATGATGCGCATCACAAGCTTACAGTGGGGCAAAAAAGTATTTAGTCAGCCACCAATTGTGCAAGTTCTCCCAATTAAAAAAAGATGAGAGGCCTGTAAATTTCATCATAGGCACACTTCAACTATGAGAGACAAAGAGAGAAAGAAAAATCCAGAAAATCACATTGTAGGATTTTTAATGAATTTATTGGTAAATTATGGTGGAAAATAAGTATTCTGTCAATGACAAAAGTTAATCTCAATACTTTGTTATATACCCTTTGTTGGCAATGACAGAGGACAAACGTTTTCTGTAAGTCTTCACAAGGTTTTCACACACTGTTGCTGGTATATTGGCCCATTCCTCCATGCATATCTCCTCTAGAGCAGTGATGTTTCGGGGCTGTCGTTGGGCAACACAGACTTTCAACTCCCTCCAGAGATTTTCTATGGGGTTGAGATCTGGTGACTAGCTAGGCCACTCCAGGACCTCGAAATGCTTCTTACGAAGCCACTTCTTCGTTGCCCGGGCAGTGTATTTGGGATCATTGTCATGCTGAAAGACCCACCCACGTTTCATCTTCAATTCCCTTGCTGATGGAAGGAGGTTTTCACTCAAAATCTCACGATACATGGCCCCATGCATTCTTTCCTTTACACGGATCAGTCGTCCTGCTCCCTTTGCAGAAAAACAGCCTGAAAGCATGATGTTTCCACCCCCATGCTTCACAGTAGGTATGGTGTTCTTTGGATGCAACTCAGCATTCTTTCTCCTCCAAACACGACGAGTTGAGATTTTACCAAAACGTTCTATTTTGGTTTCATCTGACCATATGACATTCTCCCAATCCTCTTCTGGATCATCCAAATGCAATGCTCTCTAGCAAACCTCAGACAGGCCTGGACATGTACTGGCATAAGCAGGGGGACACGTCTGGCACTGCAGGATTTGAATCCCTGGCGGCGTAATGTGTTACTGATGGTAGCCTTTGTTACTTTGGTCCCTGCTCTCTGCAGGTCATTCACTAGGTCCCCCGTGTGGTTCTAGGATTTTTGCTCACCGTTCTTGTGATAATTTTGACCCCACGGGGTGAGATCTTGCGTGGAGCCCCGGATCTAGGGAGTTTATCAGTGGCCTTGTATGTCTTCCATTTTCTTATAATTGTTCCCACAGTTGATTCAGTCTTCCCAGCCTGGTGCAGGTCTACAATTTTGTTTCTGGTGTCCTTTGACAGCTCTTTGGTCTTGGCCATAGTGGAGTATGGAGTGTGACTGTTTGAGATTGTGGACAGATGTCTTTCATACTGATAACAAGTTCAAACAGGTGCCATTAACAAAGGTAATGAGTGGAGGACAGAGGAGCCTCTTAAAGAAGAAGTTACAGGTCTGTGAGAGCCAGAAATCTTGCTTGTTTGTAGGTGACCAAATACTTATTTTACCAAGAAATTTATCAAGAAATTCATAAAAAATCCTACAATGTGATTCTCTGGATGTTTTGTTTCTCATTTTGTCTCTCAAAGTTGAAGTGTACAAATGATGAAAATTACAGGCCTCTCTCATATTTTTAAGTGGGAGAACTTGCACAATTGGTGGCTGACTAAATACTTTTTTGCCCCACTGTATGTAAATTAAGTGAAAGGGCAGGTTTTGTGATAGGAAGCCCATAGAATGTTTATTGTCCTACGCCCTGGTTATTTTGTCAACGTTTTTATGGGGTTATCCCTGAAACAGCACAGCATGGCCAGCTAGCCCGAGGCTAGTGGTGTTTTGACGTACTGACAAAGTAAAAACGTACGCACGTAACAGTTTGGTTAACAATCTTACGTAATTACAACTGGAAAAGTTAAACGCCTATTTTCGTTGCTATATCGTACTTTGCTTACGATGTCAATACTTGCCACCACATTGAAAACCATATTTCTAAGTTCAGCTAAAGAAAGAACATTACTCCAATACACGCAATCGTTCAATTCAAATGCCATGTAGCATAATCTCTTACAATACCAGATGGAAGGCATACACAAATTAACTGTGCAGGGACAGAACAGCCGCAGCTCGATGGTCCCGCCGTGTCTTCGCTGTAGTATATGTACTCCTAAATAGTACTGCGAAGTTGACCTCAGCAATTACCTTACAGTGTATACTTATGATATGTTAAACTATATTCATGTTTTTTAACTCCAGTTTAAGATAATACTGGTTTAGTCATGTCTGTGAGTTTTCACAAGCACTCTTCTACTCTGGTCACCCAATAGCTATTATGGTGCTTACGTTTCCAGCCGCTATGATAGTTTTTTTCTAATTGATAATTGTTTATATTTAGAAATGGTGTAATCCTTTATGTCAACCTTTCAAACTCCAGCAAGATACTTTCCGCGTTGCTAATTTTCCAATTTAGAAATGTTCTTATTTAGTTGTGTATGCCTTGCAAGAAACTGCAGGTAAAGCATGTTTTCTGTTACTGTAACGTACCTGGCTAACTAGCTACTTGCTAGTTAACACTACTGTACGACTAGTTACGAGCATCTGCTTAGGTCGTTAAGCCGACATAATTTCTGGAGCACCGTGTCATTATTTCTGGAATCTCTGGTATGCTTATTTAACTTATTTACAAAGCAGATGGCTATCTTATCTATCTGACAAATTAGCTAAAATCCCTTTGGTAGTTATCATCGAATAACATTAACTCTGTAGAGCAAGCCAACTAGCGTTAGCAAGCTACTGTACTGTAAGTCAACTAGCTTGATTGGTTGTTTTATCCCAGCCAGGCTGAGCTCAGTGCAACTGTTTCACTTGCTGGGACAGAAATAAACTCAAGTCGAGTTTGAGTCCTTCAAGGTGCGATAAAGCACGCGGTAATCATCATGTTTTCATAAAATTTGCGTAGCGTACTTTATTGCAGTAATGTGCATTAGCCTACCGAGTGGAATATTAAATAAAAGATTTCTTGCGTAAGATCATTTTGACACGGAAAATCTGCTAAGCAGATTCGAAGAAGTACACAATTTTCTAGTCATACTTGACAAATGTTGAAATCCTTCATATGCATTCTCATTTATCATTGCAGCTTTCCCTGACTGTAAGTAGAACCACAGAGCAAGCCAGTGAAGTGATTGTAAACACAGGTGATCAATAGAATAATGCTGTTACTAGAAGCTTGTGCAATACGCTTGTTTGTGTTTTATTTAAGCAGCTTTAGGGTAAGCAAAATGTATTAAACGCTTATTGATATAATTGGCTTGTGTATTCTTTAATATCAAGTAACATTTCATTTTTGGGGTGCCAATATGTGATGCATAAAAAATGCAGAGGAACTTAAACTTTTGTCATCATAAAGACAATGTCCCCATAATATTTTGGTCAGTCTCAATGAAGATATGTAGACTGAGATCAGTAATACAAAAACACTAATAATATAGAGCTAAATTAAGAGGCCACTTCAAATTTTTCTTAAATCAGCCTGTATGGCAACCATTCCATTGAAGTGTCTGTTAAATTCCAACACAGGCACACCTTATTTTACTCAATGAGGTACTGATTAGGTGATTACCTAAACCAGATTATAGAAACCACTGCTGTGGTCATCACTATCCTCTTGCAATAGAAACAGCTGGATGCCAGTAATACCTCAAAGGTAATTTGAATACAAAAATAACTATTCAGCATGACAAAAGAGCTGAAAAACTATTTAGTCACCTCATAAGTACTCAAATGTAAAGATATTTACTGAGTTTACACAAAGCAAGATCCAACATGACGTTTGACAATAATGTAAAAGTGATATAAAATGATAATGAAATAACTGAATCAGATTGTGGACACTTTAATATTCTTTTAAAACTGATTTTCATTGTCCATGATCAGGTGTAGTTCTGGGTGCCAGCAACAAAGGAAGGTGAAGATAGAATTGATGACCACTCAGACTCATTTCTGATAAGGAGGAAGAGTAAAGCTTAAATTTTTGCTTGTGTTATTGTATTTTGACGGTTGGATAATATTTCTTCTTGTTTGATCAGTTAGAAGAACCCAATGAGGAGACAGGCATTAATATTTGCTTATGCTCTTATATTTTAATTGCCAGTTAGATATCTCTTAGGCAATCAGTTAATTGTTGGATATAACTATTAGTGGAAAAGGTTATAGTTTTACCTGGTTAATGCTTTTAAAGACCTACAATTTAATTGTAGTGAACCAGGTGGGATTTCCTACTTTATCCTTCCTGTTTGTTTTGAAGTCCCACACAGTTCTGATTTTAATTCATAATTTGATATCACAAATTAGTAGCTGTACCTAGACCAAAATGATTTTGCTAGTTCAAAAATAAGCATTGAATAACCAACTACTGCAAACCTGCAAATGACGAATAGGCAATCTAAATTACATAACTTTTTCACAACCTACAGGTGACAAAATGACAACGTAATTGAATAACGTTGTAGCAACCAAAATAGGTATTTCACTTATGCGGTTGCTGCAACGTCAGATAGTTACATAACCAGTATGAAAACGGACTGTCTCACTACATCATGACAACGTAATATTGTTTGCTGGGTAATCACAGAATCACAAACTCCTCATAAATTTCGCAGTTTGAAATCAAACCAAAACATTTTCTAACTAGAATCTAAATCGGTACACCCCTATAACCGCATGTCAGTGTATTTTCTAAGTCCATACAGTGTAATTTAAAATTACAAAGTAATCACCCCCTCTTCAAAGTCATTAGCCCCTGGACAACTTTTGTACATAGCAGCTACACTTATCTAAGACTTTCCTGGTTAAAATGAACTATTAGCTGGTTACAGTCCTAACCTGCTTACCTGTAGAGTAGATACAGGTTCAAAACCAGAACAAACATGTTGGACGGGCATTTGATTTCTAAGGGGGGGGCAAATTTATTCTACTTACTAATAAAGATTAATAACTACAGCACAATGGAAAAAAAGCTAATTATTGTAGCATGGATGGCTGCCTAATGCTATGGGCTATTAGGCTATTGTCAGTCGACATAACCACCCCATATTCACAGTGACAGTAGAATAAATTGATTTAACAAGAGACTTACAACACTAATTACAGAAACAAGAACACATGGCGAATGAAACCATCAAAGATGTACAGTACCATTATGCAATATGACGCTGCAACAAAAATAGACATTGCAAAGCCCAAATCAATGACATTACATGTTCCAAAGAAACAAGAATGTACTCCCAACGATGTACCTTCGACGCTGTAAGCCAGGTGTATTTCTTATCTAGTGGATCGATGCAAAGTGCAACATAAATCATTTTCCTGACTGGGACAGGGCTGCTAGGTGGGGGGTTGGTTCCTTGCAAATTCCAGCTTTTTAAAAAAAGTCTTTGCTAGTAAATCCGCCACAAAATCAATTTCTTCTCCTCCATTGTGCATTAAAAAACAACAGGGCTCAGTACAATTCTACAAAAAAATCTAACGGAAAGCACTACATCAAAAAAATGTTATCCTCACGAATGAAAGTACATATAATTCTTAGATGTTCCTACATTCGTCCTAACTAGTTTAACCTTTGATAGCTGGCTCTCCGATCACACCACCTGAAAAATGCACACGTACGCAAACCAGAAGGCAGCTACGTGCCATAAAGTAGGCTGATTACGGCGTACTCAATATGATTTGTTGAAAAATATGACTGTCAACAATATCCTCCCCAATTGCATCGACAGAAGATGGGATTCACTCGAATTTCTACAGTCCTCAGGGTATATTTTGACCTGGAGACAGCATATGTGGAAAATCTGAATGGATAAAAGCTCTGATTTATTTGAACTACACTGGAAACAGCACAACCGAATGTGTGAAAAGCAATGAAACTGTCAGTAGACTGATGGGAAGGAACTGTGTAAAATACATATAGCGTTAATAAAAATATATAGTATATAAAAAATATATAATTTTCTGATTCTGACACCACTAGGCTTGCAAAAAAGCCCTCTTTGATTATAGACATTTGGTCCCAGAATCCAGTGGACAAAAATGGCTGCGCACGTAGACAACACTTAGCCAAACAAGCTCAAGGTGTTTTTCATTGATTGCATTTGTACATTAATTAATATGCAGACATTGGAATTCATTACTTATCAACATCTTTAGTGAAATTGTGTATTATCACATAAATAAAGGCATTATTAACACAAACAATTGTCTGATAGTTAGTATATGCTTTATTGATAAGACAAGTGGCGTGATACTCAGGAAAATAACACAGAAGGTAGCTCAATAATTATTCAGTATACTCATAAAAGTACTACTGCCCTAAATAGTTTTAAAAAATTATTTTAACCAGTTGAAATCAGAATTCTGCTCCATATCAAATAAGCAACATAAGGTTTATGGGCTGCTGTAGTGCCAATTTTCATTGTCATAATATACAATTCTGGAACTGTCAGTGCAAACTGAAATAATGTGCATTAAGAAATCATGCAGAGGGGCCTTCAGTGATATTTAAAAACTAACGTGTGAAAAGGTTGAAATATGTCATTTCATGCTATTGACAGCGCCACCATGAGGCCGACATACATTCCACTGCACCAGAAGATGCGGCCTTTGGCACTTTACTACCATAAAAATGTGGGCACCGTTAAGGCAATATATCAGATGGGTATTTGCAAAAAAAAAAATCAAAATTGCTGAAATGATAATAATAATAATTATTATTATTATTATGAACCGGAAAAAACACAATAGGGTTTCAGCAGTGAACTGCTGAAACCCTAACAAAACAGAAGAGAATGCATTAGTCACAGCTAAAAGTTAAAACAACAAGATGGAAAAAAAAATGGTCGTCCCTGTCTTTACCTCAGTCTCCGAGATAAGCTGGGTGATCTTTTTGCAGGTGTAGAATGGAGCCACCTCCACATGGACCACTCGCCAGTCGGCCCCCCGCGATGTCTCCAGGATTTTGTCATGTTTCTTCAGGATCTTGCGGAAACCTGTAAAGTTCAGATTCTGGGGAGAAGAAAACGATTGAAAAGGTTTGAAGTAACAAGCTTACAAAAATGAATCGCCATGCTCAAATCCAAAATTTTTGAGCAGGCAATCAGAAAGTCTTTGGGTTTCTGTATTTAAATATAAAAATAAACTATATGGAGTATGTTGGGGACTTGTTCAGGTTTATTAAACATTAGTGTAGGACTCAACTCATTTCCTTGGACAAATAGGACCCAAAACTTTCAATAGATCAATTAAAAGAGAAAATCAAATTAATAGTTAGCAGTAGTGTCTTGGGTTTGGTGTTTAGAAGTTGATCATTAACCTTACGGTTCTACAATTGTGTGCTTATCAGGTGGGTGTTAGAATATATATTATGGATGCAGGATAATATATAGGAGCAAAGTGGGTTTATAATACCATAGTTTATACAAGTTTGACTGGCTAGTATCGCACATGCTCAACTAGTGAAGTTGTTAATTGAATGAAAATCGTCATGTGTAATTTGGTTTTTAGATTATAACAATATAGATAAATAATTATAACAATAATACTGCACACAGATGAGAACTGCAAATAATCTGCTTTCCGATAATTTTAAAATGAACACAGAAAAAAATACAATTTGCTTGGCATCCACCGTTACGATGTCAACTGTTCCAGCGCGCCCGCCTCCTTGGGCGGATACAATTGTCCTCTGATGGAATTTGGATGGTCCATATTATGCAAATTAATCCAGCTAACGGCAGGCGTTTATCCAATGGAAGTAGAGTCTTTTATAAACAAGAGATGTCTTCGTTGTTGGTACACTGTTGTACTGCAACGGCACATGTGTAATTTCTTTGCTCCATAAGAAACGTTCTGCTACCAACTGGAGGAAAAGCTAATTATAGCGTGGACAACCACTATAAGGATTGGAGGATGGTGGAAATGGTGACTTAGGTCAGTTTTATAGGTTAGCTCTGTGTTGTTAAATGTGCTGTTTTATTTAGCATTGAGTTGTTTATTTTGTCTGGCAGCACCACATAAATATGTTGCCTGCTAGCATAACGCTCAATATAGCGTGTTTGCCCATGAGTGAGAAAAATTATTTGGTCGGTTTCATGTTCACAAAGGCATGTCGCTTATTCCCATAAGCAGCAATCTGGGGCAAGGCTGCACGGTTGCAGGCGAACACCGTTACTTGCTACAACTACATTAGCTAGATTCGTTAGCTAACCCTAATATTAGCTGGTATTACTGCAAAAGGAATCGCTTACACTGACCGGTAATATGCAACATTTCTGCACTGTGCTTGGCTGTTTACAGTAGTTGCCGCTTACAAATAAAGAGCAGCGTGATGGACGTAGCAACAGTAACTAAGATAGGTGGGGCTTTTTTGAAAATGCCAGTTGTATCATATTTGCTACATGAGTTTCTGAGACCTCTACGTTGTCAAGCAATTATCTGTGAAAAGGTTTGCTTGTGGAAACAGTTTCAAAAAGATCAACTCATGTATTAGCAGCCCCCATGCATTAACCGCTATGGTTGAAAATGTTTACAAAATCTGTGTATTAGCCGGGAAATTAAACGGGAAATTACGGTATGTGTAGTGTAGTGTCCATGGCTTGTGTACAGGGGTAGGGTAGTGTCCATGGCTTGTGTACAGGGGTAGGGTAGTGTCCATGGTTTGTGTACAAGGGTAGGGTAGTGTCCATCGCTTGAGTATATGGCCGAGTCAAGCTGGTGCCATGCAGTGGGAAAGCTCCAAAGGGGGTAGAGGCTAGTACAGTCGAGCCGGTACCATGCAGTGGAAAAGCGCCATAAGGGCAGGGTATTGGTAATGTCCATCTACAGCTTGTGATTATTACACTGGCAAAATTACATCCTCCCTACATTCCTACAATTACCTCAAGACATTTCATTCTACATTCTCCAGACTTCCAACTTTGGTAGTCTGCCTATGGGGCTGCATTCAATACTGCTCAGAACAATTGTAATGTACTGACTTGGTAGTTCTGCAGCAGGATGAGGCTGAGGTAGAACTCGGAGAAGGCCAGCTGCAGGTCCTTGATGTTGCGGTGTTTGCAGCGTTCCTGCTGGGACAGGTGGAAGACGGCCTTACGGCGACGACGGAGTCCTTGCATGCTGCTCTCCCGTTGGGCGTCCAGCGATGACTGCAGCTCATTCTGTAGAGTGGCAAAACGGCGCTGGGCCTCTGCCAGCTTTTCTGGGGAGAGAGAAGGGGGGGGTTGGAGAACAGACCGGGAGAAGGAAAAGGCAGAGAAGGCCGGAGAGAGAGAAGGCCGGGTGAGAAAGAAGGCAGAGGGAGAGTGAAGGCCGAGGGACAGAAAAGATGAGGGGAACAAAAGATGTGGGGGTCAGAAAAGAGAGAAGATGCAGGGGACAGAAAAGATGTGGGGCAGAAAAGAAGGGGGAGAAATTAAGGGGGGAGAAGAGGGGAATGTTCATGGCAAGATGATCAGAGTTAGGAAGAGGAAGCCTAATATTGCAGCTGAACTATTGGTCTCTGGCAGCGATATTCACTTCCTCAGGGAATAAATGTTTGTCTTTGGACCAGATGGTAAATTATGGGCCAGGGCCACTGGTAGACAGTGGAGGGGGAGCCATCTGAATGTGCTGCTGGTTTATTGTGACAGAGTAATAGGCCGGCTAAGTATGGAAAATGTGGTTAGGTTATATCAGATGCATGTTATACATGAATGACAGGTATGTAATACAGTTGTAGAATTTACCAGAGTAGAATGTGTTGATTTTGGCAAGCTCCTTCTCGCACGTCTGAAAAAACTTCTCCTCAAACTTTGCATAGTACCTCTTGACAGTGTCCTCGTCTGTGACTGTAGGAAAGGAGAGGGAGAAACCGAAAAAAATGAGATGTTATTAATCTTTTACATGTCCAGCAAGTGGAGAATAAAAAGTGTCACAGGTGTTTGACAATATCTATTGGACACTTGTGATACTGAGCAGAGGTCTTTTCTCCAAACACAGCCAGTTCCCAGTTCTTTCCCACGTGACATATTCCAGTACCAGCAACAGTCTAGTCCACTGACAGCAAACTCTTCAGCAAGACTTTGTTTGGCAGAAATGTGTCAAACATGTGAAATGACTGGATCCATGTGTTGAGAAAGGTGTTCCTAAAAGATGGTCGACTAAGTTATTTGATGCCTGATGGTAAGCCAGGTTTCTGGAGATATGTAACACATTGGTTACTTCAACCTCGCTGGGATTACTCAGCACATTCAGGTGGCATGACATGCTGGAGCTGAATGGTAGAAATGACATGGACAGCGTTTTCTCCTGACAAAGGGAAGGCAGCTGTTCTAGCATGTTCGATGCTTAGCTGCAGTGGTCTTTTCGAATGTAAAATGGCCAGCCATGTTGCTGAAAGCAGCAGAGGGTGGGAATGTTTTGATACAACTGAAACATAGTTACGCAAGGTTTGAAGAGAGTGCTAATGTTTCATACAAGGCTAATATTTTCATACTGAGCACACAGCGGTGGTCAAACGTTTGAGTGAGACAAAAAGTTCTAATTTCTATGGGAAGAAAAGTAGTTAGGGGCATGTACAATGCACTCCTCACTTGTAAGGGCCAGTGTGTTTGCAGGCTTTTGTCCCAATCCAGCACAAAACCTTCAATTCAACTAAGAAGTCTTGCAGATTCATTAAATCAGTGGCATTTTCATTCCCCCAAACAAAATGTTTTAGATACAAAACATCAAGGCAAACAAAGCAACAGGAAGGAACCTACCTACAATTGCCCAACAGAAACTCTTTTTCATAAATTAATCAATGTTTGACTAAACTAATGAAACAATGAATGTTGAAATAAATATAAGCCGTGACTGAACTGTGAAAGACTTGAGAAAAACACCTTGTCACGTTGTGGCCCTCTATGTATAGGAACAACAGTTTTTTAAGTAATGAGCCCCTCGCTTCTGTACTTTTCCACTTCTGTCAGGTGATACCCCAGATTGCCAGCAGGAGGAGCAGTTGGTAAGGGCACAGCAGGTTCCTGGAAATTCCAGTAGTATGTCAAATATATCACTATGGCCATTGTCAAAGGTAGTCCAGATATACCAGTGGCTTCTGACTCAGTGTCTGAGGACAAACTATGAGTCAGGGCAACCAGACAGTGTGATTGAAAGAGAGTGGGTCTACCTTCCCTTTACATTACATGATCATGCAAGGCCAGGGAAGGTAGCCTCCAAAACTATTGCTGTTCTCAATAACGATAAAAGTACCATAAAAAGCGTTCTTATAATCATTGGGATAAGACAAATACAAATGTTTTAATTAACCAGTTGTGAAAATGATTGGCATCACTAAAGATAATTATTCTGAATGTAAAATATTTTGGCCAAGATGTGATTAGAATCTTGACAGTGTTTTTCCCTGACTGTATTCTAGGCTATTGTGAAATCATAGTCCATTAACTATTATTCAAATGTTTGAGAAATTTGAAGAAACCAAACAAGTTCAGTGTTTCTGACAGAGAAATATTACATTTTAGTTAAACTTAAATTTACTGATTGTATTTAAAATAATGGGGTCAGTTTTTACAAAGAGTGAACTTTGATAAAAGCCAAAGCTGATGTGAACTACCCATTAATGCTATGGTTAAAAAGGAAAACATCTGAGTATCCCATTTTTCAACATTGAATCTTGAGGTTTCTGGTAATTCCATCTCTACTTGAACCACCCAATAAAAATATTTATCTGGTGTGATGATGTTTATAAGGCTCAGGCAGTTTAACTGCTAGGTTGATCAAAGTGCCCCAGGGTATGGCAATAGCACTAGCAGTGCCTCCAAGCCATGGGAGGATTGGCCATCTGGCAATTCTGGCAAATGCCTGAGACCGGATCATTGTTAATTGGGGTGCGCTGATGAAAGAAAAGTAGGGGGGAGCGGGTTGGTTGTCACAGAGCTCATTACAGCAAAACTAGGGGATGCTCTATAAAATGTTTCTCACCGAATGTGACCTCTCTGCATGAGGTCATATATAATTTTCTTCTGTAAGTTTGTACATTTAGTGTATCTCTATTTACACTGCTCAAAGAAACTAAGGGAACACATAATCATCACAGTATAACACCAAGTCAATTACATTTCAGGGATATCAGTCTATTTAGGAAGCATAAGCAATTGTGAATCAATGTCACCAGTTTTGGGGTAAATTAAAATGACAACAGGTGCTCTGGAGAGGAAACAGCAAGACAACCCCGAAAAAGTTAATAGTTTCACAGGTGGTGGCCATAGACAATTGCATTCTCCTTATCCTTCCTGACAGATTCTTCTCAAGTTTTGCATTTTGCTAATGTCCTTGTCACTACTGGCAGCATGAGGCAGAACCTGCAGCCCATTCAGGTTGCACAGGCAGTACAGCTCCTCCAGGATAGCACATCCATATGTGCCATTGCAAGAAGATTTGTGGTCTACGGACTCCTGCTAGCCAACGGTACCCTGACTGCTTTTAGATACCGGGATGAAATCCTCAGACACATCGTCAGACCTTACACTAGTGCAGTGGGCCCTAGTTTCCTCCAGGTGCAGGACAATGCCTGGCCTCATGTGACCAGTGTGTAGGCAGTTCCTGGATGACGGAGGCATTGATGCCATTGACTGGCCCTCACCTTCCCCAGATCTGAAGTCGAGAATCTCTGGGACGTTATGTATCGGTGCATCCACACTGCCAAGTAGCGCCACAAAGCTCACTGACACCCTGATTCAGGTCTGGGATATCCCTCAGGACACCATCCACCATCTCATCAGGAACATGCCCAGACATTGTTGGGATACAGGCACGTGGGGCCATACACACTGAGTAACACTGAGTTGCCATTATAAAATTCACACATGTTGGCACAGATGTGATTACAATTGTTTACTCTGATTTTCAGCGTTAGTTTGAATCATGCCCTAAATCGGTTGGTGATTTTGGTTACTATTGACCAGTGTTATGTCATTTTGTTCTCAACAAAAATGTACAGTAAATATTTGGATCCATAATATAGTTCCTTCATTGAGACCCGGTGCGTGGTTTAAGTGTTTCATACATTTTTTGGAGCAGTTTAGTAACATCAATTAATAATGGAAGTTAATTGCTATAGTTTCAGTATAAATCTCAAATGCTAGGTGATGACATATGGATGCTAGTGAAATATTTAGCTCAAGAGTTCAGATGGTGAAGGATGTCATACTGTGTATCCATTGTGAAGGATATATAGAAGGGAGAAGTGAGAGACCATCAGTTTACATTTTTTATATACAATTTTTTATTAACCGGTTTTCACTAAGCAGCAAGTGCAGCAGATAGTGGTATACTTTTAATTAGACATTATGTCACTGAAGACATTTGGGTTTAAGATCAAAAGATGAGTATGAGACAAGAGTTCAGAAATTCAGTTTTCATTTCCTGGTATTCACATCTAGATGTGTTAAACAACTTAGGACATACAGTGGTCTGCAAAAGTTTGGGCAACCTTGTTAATTTCCATGATTTTCCTTCATAAATCGTTGGTTCTTAGGATAAAAAAAATCAGTTAAATATATCATATAGGAGACAAACACAGTGATATTTGAGAAGTGAAACGAAGTTTATACCATTTACAGGAAGTGTGCAATGATTGTTCGAACAAAATTAGGCATGTGC
>JACXGJ010008401.1:14392-27406 GCA_016801105.1 Esox niger | reverse complement strand
ACACACACACACACACACACACACACACACACACACACACATTTAACTAAGCTATTGCTAAATGGGGATGTCAAAGTTGATTGCCCTTGCAAGTATTTTATTACCTTTAACCCTAACCTTAATTTAACCAAAACTTCAACCTAACTCTGAACTTACAACCCTTACTCTTAACTCTAAAACCTTAACCCTAACTCAAATGTTAGCATTGGTGCTAAGCCTATAATAGCCTTTTTCTTCACAAAGGAGAAATGTCCCAACAATTTAGATTTTTGGTTATTCTACCTTTGTGGGTAAATCGAGAAATGCATACAGAAACTGTGAAAAGCATGTACAGATAATAACTTTTAGACAGATTCACAGAAGATGAAGGATAATACTGTTATAAAGGATACGGCAGTAGCACTCATATAGTATATTTGAAGGCTGATTTGATCTTGCATAAATCCACAGCCAAAGGTCTCATTAATAGGTTTCAATTTTGAACAATGCAATTGAATATTTTAAAGTCTTTGAAATCTCAATCTGGGTGAGTGGAACAGTTTTTACTATCAGGCCTAAAGGGGATAGTAGAAACTGCTGTTAAGTGTCAGTGTACGCATTACAGATGTTTTGACGCTAGTTGTAAAAGTGGCGCTGTTGTGCCCTGAGCGAGAGAGCCATTTACTTTTTCCTTAGGCTGAACATGCATACATTAAACTATTCCAGCAACCAATATCAATCACACACACTTACACAATATAGAGTATGTGCCTTCTACTCCTGTCTCCAACAATTCATTATTTGTGTAAAATTATTTTGTTTGTGAAAAGCTACCAACTTAATTTGGTGCAAGTAGTTAAATGCTCCTTCACCATTTCGTTAGAGCTCTTAATTTCATTTGAACTCTACTCGTTTCAGCATGTGATTGGTCTCCAAACCGTTTTGTTTGCTTGGTATTTAGAGTTGTGATACAAAAGCTGGGTGGATAATTTAAGTAACCAGAGAGCTTATTGTGCACTTGTTTCTTGTATGTAGCAGACAGACACTGTAATTTATTCAGACAGCAACCTAATGTGCATTTGAGATTATAAACTCGATGAGGACCAGCATGCATTTTCTGAGCACATTAACACCATCGAAGACCAAGTCCACGCCTTATTGTAGGTTTAGTGAGATGAACATTAATTATTCACGCCGAGAAACAGTGCCGCGAGAAGTTAATCTTAATTGTTATTAATACCTGTGTTTTGTACATTTGTATAATGTACCTACGTTACTGGAAATAAAGTTGTGGAACCAAACACTTGTGTATATTATCTGTTTCTTTCAGATAAAGAACAACAAAATGTTATGCGTGTTGGCATTAAATCTGTCTCAGTCATAACCCGTAAGATCCAAAAAATCACGATCAACATCAGCACAACTTGAATTTCTTTGGTTACTGTGCTGTTAGAGTCGCTTTGCATGTACATGCATACGTCATCTCATCGGACTCCTTTACCTAATCGTCGCAGTTATTTAGACCGCCATGGAAACGCACACAATGTGGGCTGAAGAAAAGTTCATTGATAAGAATGTTCCTAGGACTAAAGGTTCCGGGTATTTTTGGTGGAAATGCGAGTTTTAACAGACAGTCCAGCCTAGAGAGAAGTGCTGTGAGTATTTGTTCACATATCACGCAATAAAATGCAAATTAATTATTTAAAAATCATACAATGTGATACAAGTATCAAATATATGTATACATGCTTTATTACCGTATCTACTAGCTCTGAATGATAACAGTGAAAGGCAAGGGTGTCAAACTGAATTATAACAGGGGACATATTTGACACAACATACACCCAGACACACGGTGAATAGCTTTTTGTTACACATTTCAGCATGAATGAAACTAAAGATCAATAATATCTGTCCTTCTGCTGGCCTCACAGAAAAAAGCCTATTCTGGAACCCTCATGATTAAAATGCACAGCTGCCTTGTAAGGTGCAGTTGCCTAAGTCACTTTCAGTACAGTTTCATCATTTTTGCCAGGTGTTCTAATGAATGTTGGCCAGGACTGTCTTGGTTTGTTGTGGTTTAGTGACTATTTATTGTAGGTTGGTTTGCTGGAGGCTCAGTCCTGATAATTGGCCAGGGAACATGTGGAGCAAACATTTTAATAAGAAGCAGAACATTGTCCCACAGCCATCTAGGAAGACCTGGATCAGGATGAAATTTCTCATGATGTGAATCCTCAACCGTTTTTCTATGCCTGCATGTGTGTTCAAAGGTCTTGAATAAGGAGAGGTTCCAGGACTAAGCATTGGAACTTCTCATGATACCCACACCTCCCCTTTATTGTTACTCCCATTAGCCTCCCGTGCTATTTGAGTCATCCATTGTTTTCCACTTGATATGGGAATGAAAGGAAGTGTCTACTATATATGCTTTTATTTTGATAGACATAGAAAAAAATGAAGAAACGCTTTTTTCTTTCCTTTCCAAAAAAGTCGAAATGAACACAAGGGTTAAAATTAAGAGACCACTGTAAATTGAATGCTTCTGTTCCTCACTAAAAATTATTTTCTTTTTCAACTTTTTTGGAAAGGAAAGAAAAAGGTGGTCTCTGAAACCGTTTCCTGAGCTGTGTATATTTAAGCAATCAATTTAGAAAGCCAAACACCTAACAAGATATGAAAAGCATATATAGCATGCGTGACTCTGACTATATCTGTAGCATGTTGACAATGGCCATCACCTGAATAATATATAAGAAATGTTCACATCAGAATACAGCAACATTCTACTCAACCTCACCATTGGGAAAGCAGGAACATCAAAAACATGCTAGTAATTTATAGGCCTATTCATGTGGATTATGTTAAATGCGCCATTAAGAGTGAGGCTGCTAAAACAGTTTAGCAGTGATATGAAGCAGTCAGTGAACTCGGATGAGTGTGTGTGTGTGTGTGTTTGTGTGTGTGTTTTAGGTCTAACTTTAAACATGAGGACCAAATGTCCCAATGAGTATAGTAAAACCAGAAGAAATTGGACTCATGGGGAGCTTTTGCCAGTCACCATGAGGCAAAAGTCTAATTCTGGCTCAGGGTTTAGGTTTAGGGTTAGAATTGGGGTTTCTTTAAGGTCCAGGCATTGTTGGTTAAGTTTAGGGTTAAGGTTAGGCATTACATCTAGATAAAGTTTGGGCATAAATGTTACTTTATTGAGGTTATGGTTAGGGTTAGATTAGGGTTAGGTTAAGTTTAGGGTAAGGGTTAAGGTTAGAGTTTAGATTAGGGCAAGGGAGCACGCAGTTTCTATTTTCTGGTCCCCATGAGGTTAGCTGTACAAATGTGTGTGTATTTGTGCGTGGGAGCTCAGTGATGGATGTTCGGCGCACACAACATTGTCAGTGCTTGCTTATCTTAATGCCGCGCGGCACGTACGCTATGGTACCATGAATTCAAAACAGGAGTCCAATAGGAATGTGCCGTGGTCAGATCTGGTCTGCATGCCTTAGAGTTCACAAATGGTAAGTATGTAGTGTCCAAGTAATTTGAATATGTTTCATAAAGCCACTTTCAAGAGGTAAGACATTCAACTCAGGTCCTCCAACGTGGTTGCCAAATTTCCATATGTATCTTTCAAAAGAAGGCTTCACCAGTAATGGAATTACCAAGAAGTCTATTAATTCCTGTGAAGCTCATTTGCTTCAGCTGTTCAAACATGGGGTTTATGTTACAGCTGACTGCCTTACTGAGAAGAGAGACAGAGCACCACAAAACAGAGATAGTGAGGTTTGCATCTCCCCAAGCTGAAATGAGTGGTTGCAATGTGTATTTGCAAGCAAAAGATGTTCTGTCAAACAATAAAGGGGAATGTAAAAACAATGTACATCATGTTCTCCGTAGAGAACAAAAAATACTCAATCAAATAATGTAACAATCAACTCTTCCTGAACCTTCGCCAACAAGAGCTAATACGCATGTGATGGACCTCAAATCGATTTTGTTTTGTTAACTAAACTGAAAAAAAAAACGTTGAATAAGATTGTGAAACATTCATATTTTAAAAGTACAACACACCGCATACTGTCACACCGCAGAAATGTAAGACATGTGTCTGCCTTTACACGCAAATGAATCATGCTTGTTCACACCAGACTGATGACACACAGGCCAAATAATTATATTGGCGCTGTGTGAAGACTTTGAGATACTTATTTTACCTTTTTGTTGTTCTCAATCTTGTTCAAGGATGCAATTTAAAAAGACACCAAAATATTTATTTTATATATCTTCGAATGATCCCCTATGGATTTGACTTGCCCTGTGAGTTGAGTTTCTCTAATATGTCAGTGCATAGCAACGGAGTTTAGATAACATTATTGAACTAAATGCTGAAATGTATTTTCCATTGTCCGGCCTGCTGTGTTATACTAATACTGAGCAGAAGTAACAAATTAACACAAACAATTTTCGGAGGAGTGGGGAAAAGGAGCGGAGAAAAAAGCATGAGTAAGTCAGTGGGGAGAAGGAAAGTGAGGAAAAGAGAACGAGTGTGGGAGAAAAAGAAAGAGGTTGGATGGGAAAAAAGGGGATGGAAGCTAGTCAGCAACCGTGAGCGTGGGAGAGAATTAAAGAAAGAGGGTAGCGGATGGACAGTGAGAGAGAGAGAGAGAGAGAGAGAGAGAGAAAGAGAGAGAGAGAGACGGGTTGAAGTGAACAGCGTAAGCATAGACCTACACCTGGGACACTTTGATATTTCCCCTCCATGTCTCTCAGAGTTTCACTGTTTACCGGGATTTGATATTCTGGGCATTACAGGAAAAGCGGACCACACAGGTACCATGACAACCAGGTGACACGTCACATGGCTCTGGGGGAAACTGTTCATTGTTTGCATAGCAAACATGGCCGCCAGCCAGGTAGCCCTTTCATGGTCGCCAGCGTCGTCTGACCACAAGAGGTTGACCCCAACTCAACCAGCCAACACAAGCAGCCCGTCAATGAGTACAGTCTGCCTCCGCTCTGTTATCATCCTGCTTTGCCAAAAATGACTAATAGCGACAGGTCGACATGACGGGGCAAACAGTACACCGCAGCGAATAGAAAGAGTTGAATGTCAAATAAGTGATTGTTTTTGTTCCTTAAACATTGCAGTCAATAAGATGAAAGTCACATAGGACCTTTTTGTTATAAATACGTTCCAGTCAATGGGAAAAGACTACAGCGATAGTGCTAAATATCTTGGCAGTGTAGAGTCTCAGGGGTGGCAAGACTCATCAAGGGCTTGTTCAATGTGAAGACACTGGAGGGTGGGAGTGTCGGCTTCCCAGGGCACAGGCGTTTACTTAAGAAAGTGTCATTCTTTGGCAGCAGGACTGCACAGTGGAGCTGCTGGTCATTCCTCAGGTCACCCACAGGTGGTGCCACTGAGCCAGAACATAACATACTTCCACCACCCTGCTGCGTTATTATCAATGGGATGATCTAAATTGCCTACTCCTTGCATCCTCTCTCTTTGTGACTTTAGGGGAGAGGTAATAGGGGTAGAGACGCAAACAGTTTGCAATTAAGATGTTTCCCAAGGGCTGCCAGCGGTGGGCATATTCTGTGGGATACCGCTTAATCTGTGACAAAAAGGGATTATTGTTTATATACAACCATAAAAAAGGATAATAACAGCTAGAAGTGCTTGTGTCATTCAAGCTGTGAGCGACACCCTTCATAATTGTGTAGGAATGTGTAGCAAAATGTAACCACACTAAGGAGCAGCAACCCCTTGTATGTCAATGTCCATAAATCTTCAAAGATATTCAGACAGGCTGAACTTCAGTTGATGATCCTCATCAGTTCTGCCCCCCAGCAAGGGGAAGGAACTACATCTGATGTACTGTGTTCATATTCCAGGCTGCTTTCACACATACGCCATTGAAGGAGCAGTGAATTTTCCAACCCTGCATAGTCAAATGACATCCATCCATTATATCCACTGTTTAAAGAAACGATTAAAAGAAACACTTGGAAAAACATGTTAATGCATCCCACTTTGTTATCTCTGTCCAAACCCACCTGGATTTCTCAGTCCACCTGGTTGTCCCTGTCCAACTCCACCTAGTTGTCTCTGTTCACCTCATCCTGGTTATTCCGGTCCAACTCCACCTGCTTTTCCCTGTCCAACTCCACCTGTTAGTCTCTGTGAATGTCCTCCTGGTTGTCCCTGTCCGGCTCCACCTGCTTGTCCCTGTCCAACTCCACCTGGTTGTCTCGGTGCAAGTCCATCTGGTTGTCCCTGTCCAGCTCCACCTGGTTGTGCTACAGCTTTGGATTCTGCCAAAGGCTCTGGCCACAGACAACTATTTATCGTCTGGTCATATTGATGTACACATGCCCTAAAAAGTAATGTACTGTTGTAATCTCCTCCATTGCCTGAAGAGAATTAGCCCATAGAGTCCAGCTACTCTCTAGGTTTGTTCCTCTGTGGGTTCCAATCCCACAAGAGAGGTTTTCCTGATGGCTGTGCATCAATTTCTTGTTATTGGATGCTTAAAGGGTTTTAGGCTGGGTAGAATTATAAGCACTTCATGACAATTGCTGTTGTATATAGGGCTTTATAATATACATTTGATTAAATTAATTTAAAGTCTATAATGATTTAAATCTATAAAATTCCATCTTATGCATTAATCATATATTTAACTACGTAATCATTATATAAATGAAACATATTGAATAATGAATCACAGTTGGCATATTTACTTGATAATGTCCTAATGCATTGCCAGTGGGTATAATATGTACATGTACTGTATGGTAAACATTTAATAGAAATTAAAATTTCTCTGCTCTGTCATATATCACGAACTTCATGCTTTTTAGTCATCTCCAGAAGGCTTAATTGCATCCTCCCTGTGGGTCGATTCAACATACTTCCAAAGATGGATACGATGTATGTGTGTGCTTGGTGGCTATTGTAGGCAACCGCAAGTTTTAGCGTAGGCCTCCTTTTAGTATATCAATGGTATCTGATCATTCTACACCATATCATTACATCGTTAGTATAGAGTACAGGGTCAGGCAATCACATGATGACCTAAAACTAGCACTCTTACAAGGTGACAACTGCTCTTATCTGTCTCCCAAAGACCAGTAGAGAGTGGTCAGCGACTTCACTGAAGTTCACTGTGTCGGCCACATATAAAACACTGAATATCAATTTTAGAGTCCTTCTGATTACTGAACCATCCATCTAAATGTACGTTTTGGGAAGAGGATAGCAAATTTTTTTACCTCAGTTTACTCAAACCAACTGTCATTTGCAAACCTTCCAGAGGAGCTTGAACAGTCCCATGTACTGGGGAACCAACTTACGTCCCTTGTAGACAACCATGCCTTGTACCCCGGATGGAACTCAGGCTGCCTGCTCTTTCTGCCACTGCACTGCTTCCTGCAGACGGACATGCGCAGAGAACCAGACCTCGTCAGACAGTCTCTGGAGCCCCCTACCCAGGGGCACAATGGGGGATAGAAACCGAGGACCACCTGGAAGGGGGTGAGACCTCTGGAGGAATGGCACAGGGAGTTCTGTGTCTACTCCGCCCAGGGGAGAAAAGGGGCCCACTCACCTGGTCTGTTGTCTGACTGCAACCCCCAGCCTGGACATGAAGGCTTTTAAATTTTTGACGTGAACTGGGGGCCGCGGTCGAAGACGATGTCCTCCGGAAGTCCATACAGCTGAAAGATCTGCTGGAAGAGCACCTCATTGACCTGGAGGGCAGAGGGGAGGTCGGGCAGTGGAATGTAGTGGACTGTCTTCGAAAACCGTTCCACCATCACAGCGATGGTGTTGTTCTCCTCTGAAGATCCACCATGATGTCCATGGAGATGTGGGACCTGGGTCACTGAGGCATTGGTAAGGGGTGGAGCTTGCCTGCTGGAGCCGTACGTGGCATGCAAGTGGTGGTTCTAGACCATTTCAATTGGGGGGGCCAGATACATTAGACGTTATTGTTGTCATATCATTTTCTTCACTGTACTGCAGGGATTAACAGTCAAAAGACCATGTTTATAATCATTCAACAATTTATTTGCATTCCATTATATTTTTAGATTGGCATTACGTTTTCAGCATCAGTCACAGCAACTGTATTCCATGGGTTTTGTGGTGTTTTGCAAAAAGATCCGCAAATTAAGGCCTTTAACCTTCTTGACTTTTTTCATCAGCTTTAGTGCAGAAAAACTCAATTCACAAGAAGCAGTACTAACAGGGATTGAAACAGCTATCTTGTACATTTTAAAGAGCTCAAAGAAAACTTCTTCATAAGGCTCAATGACTAATGCCAGCTCTACGTCACTGGAGGGTTTCTGCATGCCACTCAGTATTTTCCTTTCTAAAATTATTTTGAAATGATGTAGTTCCTGCCCCAAGTCCTCAATATTTGATTCATATATTCTAGCAAATGGAAACAGACTTCTCTGAGAAACATCACTTGTAGGGTTTTGAATTTGGATGCTATTCATTATTTCATCGTTTTTGTTAGAGAACCTTATGTTACGTCCACTGAGCATCTGATCTAAAACTGGGTGGAAAAGGGTTGTACAAAAACTGCCTTTTTCTCATTCTGAATTTAACCTCTGACCCACTGTACTGACTACACAGTCTCCTCTAAATTGAGAGCTTAGCTTTTTTGGTTGTTTTGCAGATGGATGTATTGCAGTATCACAATCCCGGTGTTCAACAATTCCATAGGTCATCCGAAATTACTCATCCCTGTAGTCATTCAAAGTTTGAACTAAAGCTTCAACTAAATGAACAGCTTTTGACCGGTCAAGTGATGAAGACTGTAGCATATCGGATAGAAATATACCTTCTCCAAACACTTAATGGAGTGTAACAAGGCACACAATGAATTGTAAATCCATCTGTGCAAGCCGACCTCGTGCCTCAACAGATCAGTCACTGTTGTGTTCTTGGACTATGTCTCGCTAGGACTCGCTTAATGGCAAGCAATCTATCAATAGTAGTATGTAGAGTCATATATCGACATGCTTAGCGAGTGTAACTTAGCATCTGAAGCTCTCTGGGTGCACCTGGGTCCATCTCTTTTGTATGCTAAGCCATTTTTGATGCATGTATGACCCTGATGTGAAGACATATAGTCTTTCTAGTAAGGAGAAGAGCTTTCCTACCTCAGGGACAGCTTTGACTGTATCCACTAAGTCTAGGTTTACACAGTTTGCCCTGCAGTGGATGTAAAAGGCATGCCCTGCTTGTTCTTTAATGCGTGCCTGGACACCTGAATGCTTGCTCATAACTGAAGGACCGTCATATGCTTGGGCTACTAGGTTGTTTTTGTATTCAAGACCATGACTTTCTAATATGTGTATGATTTTGTCAGTAAACCCTGATGCATCTAGTCGATATGCTGATTCAAAGTGGACAAAGCTCTCATGAAAAACTCCAATGAAATAGTACCTGAGTACTAAAGATGTCCACTCCGTCGTTATGCTGAAGACCTCACTGTCTTGTAGAATTTTTGTTCGAACCATATCTGCCAAACATCTCAGAACCTCATTCTGAATCCCTTTGCTTGTATATTTTGCATTATAAATGGAAGTCATAGCTTTCACAGATGTGAAAAGTCATAGCTTTTCACAGCTATTGTTTCTAGGATTGCCATGAAGTTACCTTAATTATCTGACTCTGCAGACTCATCGTGTTGTCTTCATGTGGCTGTTAGTAGTAGTACTTCTACTGTTTTAATCTAATCCCAATTTTCTTGAACCAATTTGTTGTGTTCCTTGTTTAGGACATTTACCAGTGTTGCATTACTTTTTATAGCTTTCTGATAGTCTCTCCATATAATCATTGCTTGTTTGTGCCGCTCAAACCTTGCATGTATTGCAAATCCCCCCTCTTTGTATGTTGCCTTCTTCCAGATGTTAAAACCCAATTGTGAATCAAATACAGTTTCTGAGACTTTGGGAGGGCTAAAATGCCTGCAGGCGTAACAGAAAACAGAGTCCCATTTCTTTAATATTCAAGCCAGGGGTGGATTGTCACGGCCCTGCCTCCGCGATCGCGGGGAGGCAGGCCCGCGCGCTCCTGAACAGTTCACACACCTCCTTCCCATCTCAATACGCACCTGTTCCCAATCGCGTCATCACCGCCTGTATATCTCGGTCCACTGCCATTCTCTCCCTGCCGGATTATTGGTCGTATTTCACATGCGCTTCCCAGCAACCTTCGAGTCTTCGGTCCGTGTTGATTGCCCGTGTACCGAATCGTTGCTTGTCCCCGACTACTCTGCTGGTCACCGATCAGCTACTCCTCCACTACCCTGCCAATCCGCGCCTGGGTCCCCACTCCCGTCCGTGACATGGATATGGTACCAGGCCGCCACGAAACTCGTCCTCCGGTTCCCCATCAGTTCTAGGGTATATGTTCATCATTGGTTGCACCGGTGGTTCCTCCTGGGATTTGCTGATATCGGCCAAAGAGAAAATATATAATGTATCTATAAAAAATATATAAATACTTTTAATGTATTTGGGTATTTTTAGATATACCATTGCCATCAGGCAACTTCTGAAATCCATCTGATATCTATATCACAAGCCCAATAGCATGTTAAATATGAATTCAGTTCAATCACAAACTGACTCAGTTCTATACACCAGGTAAACTGACTCATCGCACTGCTTTACTAATAACCACAGATTTACTCAAACAATCAATCAAATGTATTGTATAAAGCCCTTTTTACGGCAGCAGTTGTCACAAAGTGCTTTCACAAAATCCCTAGCCTTAAACCCCAGGGAGTAAACAACAATATTGATGAACTTCAGTGGCTAGGAAAAAGTCCCTAAGAAAGCCGAAATTTAGGAAGGAACCTAGAGGAAACAGCCTCCGAGGGGTGACCAGTCCTCTTCTGGCTGTGCCGGGCGAACATATTTAGAGTCCACATTTTAATAGTTTGATGCATGTGGGCTAAGCCCAAAGTCTATTTAAACCTAGTCTAGATTAGAGGCATGACCAGATGAACAAGGACAGGGACAGACAAGGGGAGAAGGGGGTTCAGCAGAGTGGCAGCTGAAATCGTCTGGTATCATCTTGATCTGCAACACAATCAGGAGGACTTTGGACAGGGACTGCAACAGGTCAAGCCTGATACTCCGCAGATGTGGGCCAAGGCCTCATGTCCTCCTAAGTTTAAAACGACAGAAAACAGGGAAACTGTAGACCGTACTCCCCCAGCACAATTATATAGCAGCGTAAGACCTTGGGGCTGAGACAGGGGGGCCAGTGACACTGTGGCCCTATCCAGAGGAGGCCCCGGACAGGGCCCTACATTACAGCCCAATTGCACCAAGGCCAACAGAGAGACCACAACAAAAAAACAGAAATTCTAGGTACAATTAAAAGGTATCTTGCAATCAAAGGTTATGTGTAGGTATGTATGGCTGGATCATTTCAGTGAGGTAAGTAGAAGCAAATGCTCCTCATTGATCCAAGGTTCTGGCAGTTCTATCTCAAGACAACTCCATTTTGGAGGTAGGAGTCCCTCATTTGTGTACTAATGATCATGATCTTTTCATCAAAGATGTTAATGAATTCATCACTGCCAACCTCACATGTGGAATGTTGCTTTTCAGTTAGCTTTCCAGATGCATCAAAATAAATGTTTTATTTCAATCAATCAATCACATTTATTTCCAGTTAGGCCTGGAAGAAATTGGACACTGACAGAAGTTTTGCAATTTCAGAAATATATTCAAGTTACAGTCAAATAATTATAGGCTTAAAGTGCAGTCTCAAGAAATTGGGCAACTGACTCAAAAGCTGTTTCATGGTCAGGTGTGGGCTATTCCTTCATTATTTTTTCATCAATTAAGTCTGGAGTTGATTTCAGGTTTGGCATTCACATTTGGAAAATGTTGCTGTCAACCAAAGACATGTGGTCAAAGGACCTCTCAATGCAAGTGAAACAGGACATTCTTAGGCAGCCAAAAAATACCTCCAACAGAGAGTTAGCAGGAACATTATAAGTGGCCAAATCATCAGTTTGGCACATTCTGACCAAAAAAAACACTGATGAGCTCTGCCACACAAACATTTTGTTGCAATTCCTAAACGTTTCATACCTTATTTTTGTTCAACCCCTTGAATTTAAGCTGAATGTCTGAACTTCAACTGCATCTCATTGGTTCATTTTAAATCCATTGTGGTGGTGTACTAAGCCAAATCATGAAAATTGTGTCAGTGTCCAAATATTTTCTGACCTGACTGTATGTACTTAGAGATTTCTGTTCCATGTATTACATTGGATATTAAAGCTATGCACTCTTTCTGTGATTTAGGTTTGCTGTTTCTATGCAAAAACTCAATTTAAAAGCATTGTCACCCTGCAACTTCTTTCAAGCATTCAAATCTATTACATTTACAAATAATGTCCTAAAACATTTTTTACAACACACAGTACCAGTCAGAAGTTTGGACACACCTATTCAAGGGATTTTTTTTTTTAATTTCTTTTTCTTCACATTGTACAATTATAATGAATCGAAACTATTTTTTCAAATGACAAATATTCATGTAGTAAGCAAAGATGTGTTAAACAAATACAAATCTATTGATATAGATTCTTCAAAGTACCCACCTTTTACACTGATGACAAGTTATCGCATTCTCTCAAACACCTAAAAAGTGTTTCATTTGACAGTCAAAACCTTGCCCTGTCTTTGCCGCCGCCAGAATCCGCCGAGGCCGGGCTCGCCAAAGACATGCCGCCTGCGCAGCAGCCCGCCAGGGAGGACTGACCGCCCGCAGTGCCCCCTTCTGTCCCAGCCGCTCTGCCGCCCGAGCCAGCGGCGCCCCCTTCTGTCCCGGCTCCTCCGCCGCCCAAGCCAGCGGCGCCCCCTTCTGCCCCGGCCGCTCCTCCGCCGCCCGAGCCAGCGGCGCCCCCTTCTGTCCCGGCTCCTCCGCCGCCCAAGCCAGCGGCGCCCCCTTCTGCCCCGGCCGCTCCTCCGCCGCCCGAGCCAGCGGCGCCC
>JACXGJ010008401.1:0-14292 GCA_016801105.1 Esox niger | reverse complement strand
CTGTCCCGGTTCCTCCTCCACCTGCGAGATGACAATATTACATCACACCAGCATATAAGATAAACTACAGTTTAATTTTTGCTCTTACTGTGGGAAGGAGGTTGTTGGCCAAGATCTTACGATACATGGCCCCATCCCTCCTCCCCTCAATACCGCGCAGTCGTCCTACCCCCTTTGCAGATAACATCCGCAAAGAATGATGTTTCCACCTCCATACTTCACGGTTGTGATGGTGTTCTTGGGGTTGTCATCAGACCACATGACCTTCTCCCATTCCTCCTCTGGATCATCCTGATGGTTATTGGCAAACTTCACACGTGCCTGGACATGTGCTGGCTTGAGCAGGGGGACATTGCGTGCGCTGTAGAATTTTAATCCATGACTTCGTAGTGTGTTACTAATGGTTTTCTTTGAGACTGTGGTCCCAGCTCTCTTCAGGTCATTGACCAGGTCCTGCCGTGTAGTTCTGGGCTGATCCCTCACCTTCCTCATGATCATTGATGCCCCACGAGGTAAGATCTTGCATGGAGCCCCAGACCGAGGGTGATTGACCGTCATCTTGAACTTCTTCTATTTTCTAATAATTGCGCCTACAGTTGTTGCCTTCTCACCAAGATACTTGCCTATTGTCCTGTAGCCCATCCCAGCCTTGTGCATGTGTAGTTTTATCCCTCATGTCATTACACAGTTCTCTGGTCTTGGCCATTGTGGAGAGGTTGGAGTCTGTTAGACTAAGTGTGTGGACAGGTGTCTTTTATACAGGTAACGAGTTCAAACAGTTGCAGTTAATACAGGTAATGAGTGGAGAAGAGGAGGACTTCTTAAAGAAAAACGTACAGGTCTGTGAGAGCCGGAGTTCTTACTGGTTGGTAGGTTCAAATACTTATGTCATGCAATAAAATGCTAATTAATTATTTAAAAATCATACAATGTGATTTTCTGGATTTTTAGTTTCCATCTCCCACAATTGACATGTACCTATGGTAAAAATTGTAGACCTCTACATGCCTTGTAAGTAGGAAAACCTGCAACATCAGCAGTGCATCAAATACTTGTTCTCCCCACTGTATATTCCATACATGACCTACTTGTTTGCATCTACGACTTGTGTTTGAGACATCGGCTCTCTCCATGGAGCTGAGGCTGTGCTCATGCTGTGTTGGGGATTTGGAGGGGTGTTTCTGCTATCTAGGATTGTGCGATTCAATCTCGTCTTCTTACCGCCACTTGTGCGTTCACTGCACTATGGAGCATGCTGTGGTCGGAAGATGCGCCCGTTGCGGTGAAGGGAGTTTCAATCCAGAACCGGGGTGTGTACTCTCAGTCATGTTACACCGGCGGTGGCATACGGCAGTGGTTGCCCGGGTGAAAGGGTGGAGCTCCCGAGTTGGTATGCGTGCCTGATGCTGTGGTTGCATCATGTCAGATGGATTGTACTGTTATTGGACTGTGTGGTTGTCCACGTTGACATTACTGCCGTATAGTTGTCTATCCTTGCTCTGCTGCATGTTGTTCACTTTTCTGCAGTTCCTGTTTGTCGTTGCACTTTTACTGGTCGATGCATTTGTTCTTTTGATTCCCTGCCATGATGGCGTCTGCTGGTGTCCGGGATCCTCTGTTCTGCATTGGTGCTGGCGAGTGCATGACATTGTTCTTGGTTGTCGTCCCAGGTCTTCCTCGTTCAGCCGTCATCAAACGTCATCTCCGAGTTCATACTCCACATTCGGTTTACGTTGCCGCTGGGTGCTGCCCGATTCCTGCGTTGCTTCGACTCATCATTCCCGTCCTTGTCCGTTGGTGGTGTGGTCGATCTGGGTTCCTGCTAAAGACACTGGACATGTTTTTGTATTGTCGTGTCCCTTATAATGTGTGTGCCATTCTAGGCCTCTGTTGGGTGGCATTTTGTGGGTCATGTCTTGCTTGTGACAACAGAAAACCTGTGGGGTTGACGGGTGTCGGGGGACCGACTTCCGTCGGGATCATCAAGTAGTCCACCATCAAGATGGCTGGTGAATCTTGCTCCGTCTTTCATCTGGTGGCATCAGGTGAGAGGGTTGTTTCTGAGAGCGTTTGTATGGGTGACGTGCCACCAAGTAGGTATGTTCTCACCTGACAAAATGGCTGGTCCATCTTGCTCCTGCGAGGCACCCTGCTGTGTGTTATGTGGGAATACATTCTAATTGGAACGCATGTCTGAGTGTTGGGCAGAGCTGATATCAAAAGGGTATCAGATGGCACTCCGCTGTATGCCGTAGTGTCTGGCAGTGGTTTTGCAGTGTTTGGAGATCAGTAATGTATGCCTTGCTCATTACCATGGGAAATGCATGAATAATAACCAATTTTTGTTATCAGATACACAGTCATGTGATGGCAATGAGTTACCCTAAAGGAGCAGAATCTAATGCCAAGACTTGGGCTGTACATACGCACAGGGCTGTACATACGTTCTTGTGGTGTTTTCTGAACTTATGGGAAATGTCACCCTTTACCAAGTTTGAGCACAGAATTAAAATGCACAGCTGACCATATTCTGTGAACATGGTCAGAATATTTTCCAGTTTGAGAAATTATGATATCTTTAACATCTGTGTTGTTGGTAAAAGGGAACTTTCAATTAGATATCAGACCCACAGTATACAAGATGTGATCACAACTGCACATCTGCCTAAGAGTGCTGTGAATTTTAGTTTTTGATCATTCCTGAGACAAAACAAAATTACTCCTGCTTGTGCTAGTGTTGAGAGTCACATAAGGAGTTTTGTACAAAGATACATTCTCCATGGCATTTTCTACACAAGGAGATGTAAGATAGCTATTTCATCATAAACAAACTGTCTTTTCTGGTTGCTCAGCGTCCTAAAGCAACCATCACCGTTTCTTGTCTGGCACTGGCCCAAAGCTTCTGCAGCCAAATGTTATTGCTGGCAGTGATTACCATGCTTGCAACCTCTGTTGCTAAAGGAAATATCCACTGAAGATTGGTTTCAGGAGTCATGCTGGTTCATCTCTTTACTGCTGAGCCATCTGCAAAACCATCAAACAGCAGTTAAGTAAACAAAGGATCTCAGATGAGAATGTGTAAGGAAGGACGTGAAACATTTGTTTGTGGCTACAGATTATGCTAACAGATAACCATACGGTGCTGTGTCCTTCTTTCTGGTGTGAAAGTTGTATTGTGCATTGTGGTTTCTGTCGTACATAAATTACTGTCATACAAGTATGTATATATAGATCCAGATACACTGGATACATTCATTATTTATGATCTTATTATAAAGGATAGCTGTTAATTTCCTTGTTTTGCACTTAATAATTGTTGTATGTTTTGATCCATTATAGATGATGGCAACAGAAAATATTCTGTGGAAGTAAGGGACAATGTAACTGCAGATTGAGAGCCATGTTTGCTCAGCTACACCAATTTGACTAAAGTGAACAAGCAATATTTGACCCTCTACACCAACCTGACAAATGTGTCAGACCAGTGTCTGACCAGCTACGCCAACATGACTATTGTGAAAATACATTATTTAAATACCTACATGAACTTAACTATAGAGAAACCAGTTACTGAAAGGGATATACTTTGAATTTTAAATTGTGGTGCGTTCATTTGTATTTATTTACCTTCTGCACTATGAATTGAAAAATATGTAGTTAAATGTTGGTTGTGTAATGTAATATTTATCATTGCTTTGTTTAATAATCCTTCTAGTTAGGGTTTGTTTATTCGTTTGGGTTCTGGGTTAGTCATTCAATTTCTGTGGGGCAGAAACTCTTGACCTGTCAGTCACCATCTTGGACCCTTCCTACTTTTCTCCAGTCAAATTGGCATTGAATAATCAACAACAAATAACTGAACATTCATTCATTGCATTTGTTTATTTTATCATAAATGTATCTAACAGGCATGAGCAAGAGTACATCAGTGCAGAGGAGTGCACCAAATGTGACAGCCATCTATCATGTTCCAGTTTGGCTCCGGAACCTCTCAGCCATGAGCTTTGGTCTTGCTTTATCAGCCTATTATGTTTCCTTTGTCCGACGATATGGGGGTGCATTTGTTTGCATGTCATGGGCACCACTAATGTTGAACAATAGGCAGGTGCTGGTCACATAATTAGAATATTATCAAAAAGTAGATTTATTTCAGTAATTCCATTCCACACAGACTGATATATTTCAAGTGTTCATTCCTTTTAATTTTGATGATTAAAACAGACAACTAATGAAAATCCCCAAATCAGTATCACAGAAAATTTGAATATTACTTAAGACCAATACAAAAAAATGATTTTTAGAAATGTTGGCCAACTGAAAAGTATGAACATGAAAAGTATGAGCATATACAGCACTCGATACTTAGCTAGGTCCCCTTCTGCCTGAATTACTGCAGCAATGCGGCGTGGCATGGAGTCGGTCAGTCTGTGGCACTGCTCAGGTGTTATGAGAGCCCAGGTTGCTCTGATAGTGGCCTTCAGCTCTTCTGCATTGCTGGGTCTGGCGTATCGCATCTTCCACTTCACAATACCCCATAGATTTTCTATAGGGTTAAGGTCAGGCGGGTTTAATGGCCAATTAAGAACAAAGATACTATGGTCCTTAAACCAGGTATTGGTATCTTTGGCACTGTGTGCAGTTGCCAAGTCCTGTTGGAAAATGAAATCTGCATCTCCATAAAGTTTGTCAGCAGCAGGAAGCATGAAGTGCTATATTGAACCTTTTCACAATATTCACATTTTCTGAGATACTGATCTTGGGGTTTTCATTCGTTCTCAATTATAATCATCAAAATTAAAAGGAATGAACACTTGAAATATATCAGTCTGTGTGGAATGACTGTATACATCACGAAAGTGTCACTTTTTGAATGGAATTACTGAAATAAATCAACTTTTTGATGATATTCTAATTATATGACCAGCACCTCTATATAGGTTTTGGAGCAACATATGCTGCCATCCAGATTTCTTTTTAGGGATGGCCTTGCTTATTTCAGCAAGAAAATGCCAAACCACATTCTGCACGTAGTTCAACAGGAAGCCTCCGTAGTAAAGGAGTCCAGGACTTTCACCCATTGAAAACTTCTGACACATCATGAAACAAAAAATACAACAAAGGGGGACCCCAAACTGTTGAGTAGCTGAAATTCTATATCAAGCAAGATTGGGAAAACATTTCACTTTCAAATCTACAGCAGTTGGTCTCCTCAGTTTCCAATCGCTTGGAGAGTATGGTTAAAAGAATACATTCAACACAGTATAAAAAGCCCCTGTCCCAACTTTTTTGAAATGTTACTGGTATCATATTCAAAAGTGGCATGTTTCCAAAAACAATAAACTTTCTCTGCGTCAACATTTGATATGTTGTCTTTTTGCTATTTTAAATCAATAATAGGGATTAAATAATGTACATCTTTGCATTCTGTTTTTATTTTCATTTTATGCAGCATCCCAAATTGGAAACAGGGTTGTATTATAATTATTGTGTTCTTTCTTTGAATAGAAAGAAAATGTTGTCTTAAGAGATGGTGTACTTTTGGTTGTAGTTGTTACAATTCCTTTAGTTAAATTAAAAGCTGGAGGGAAGGGAGACAGGACTGTTGAAAACAAGGAGCATACCAGGTGAACATCAACAGCAATGAGGAAAAAGGAAACATTGATAGCATTGCGTAAAAGTAAATGTCATTGTAATATTTGTAATCTTTTTTTTTATAGTTGGATACATTTCCCCCTTCGTTAATTCGATTGCTGGAAAAATGATTTTATCAATATGCTACCAAAAAAAAGTTTGGGGTCAAACATCAGCAATAAAGAACACAAATGTACTACATCATGTAAATTCCTAGGGTCATTAGTATCCCAGAATATCAGGTGTGACGACATCCTCACTAGGTAAATGATTGTTATTTAGGCAGCTTTACAACACTGCAATATGTTTCTTTCAAAACGATGCCCCTTACATTTAAATGCATACATTACACTGTTCAGGAAATCTGTGCAATCTGGAACAAATGTTAGTTCTTCAGAGTCACGCCATTGGGGAACCATTGGATCTTACAGGAAATGTCTACAAAATGTCTAACCAAACATTTGTCATAGCACTTTTATTCCCAGGGTCGAACAGTATTGTAAAAAAACAGGAAAAAACTGCACAATGAAGGAACTGAATTTTTACCAGTTATAGATTTATTCCAAATAGTCAATGAATTATGGTAACAAATGTATTTAATATATATATATAAATATTATTACAGTTACAGTGCAAGTATCAAAGATAAAATAATCAACATGTTTGCAAGAGCAAAGATGCAGGCATAAGGAAGGAAAATGCAAGAGAGAGCTGGCCCAAACTACTCTGGTTTATATCCCCTAATCAAATGTGTGGGTGTTGGTTTACTGACTGTCAGGATAACAAAACAAGTCCTGAGGAATAGATACTTTATCAAATATGGACACATTCTGACCTGTTCTGGAACCATCTCATATGACAGAGTAATAACAAGCAAACGCTTTGTCCCTGCATTCACACCTTACAGAAACAAATGTTAACTGTAAACATTCCAATGATGGCCTCCTAGTATAGAAAATAAGTACACAGGTATGTCATAGGTGCATGTATATAATAAATAATGAAGAATACTTGAGTATGTAAATTAACATAAGATTGAGATTTTTATTTTCATTAACAACATAGTAACACCACATCAATAGTAAGCATGTTGCTGTGGAAATTACAATGGCTTTTTATTGGGAGAAAATATCTTTGCTTTTGTTTGCCGAGACATTGTCTTTCTATTATATTGAAACTACACAGACAGTAAAATGGAAACTGTAGAAAGAGTAGAACTGTTGATCAATTGCATGGTAATAGCTGGGAAGGTCTTTGCTATACAGTAGTTTGCTAGATTTTTACACTGGAACTTCATTGAGTTGGAAACTGAAACTAAATGGAAAGAAGAATGCTACTACTTTCCAGTTACATGGTAATCAGACAGCTATTTGCATTGCAACTAAACACTGCAATATGAAGGTAACAGGTAAGTAAAAGGGATAGTTACGTAGGCATAATTTATAAATACTGTAGCTGCAACAATTGAATTGACATGAAATAAAAGCTTAACATTATTGGGAAAGGACGAAAACTAATGGGGTATGGCACGGTCATAATACAACAGTTTGGCAGTAAAACGACATGGTTTAAAAGTTAAAAAAACAGGGGAATTTAATTATTAAGTTGTGCTGAAATAACAATAATGTAATGAAAGTAACAAAATAATGGAGTGCAACATAATTACTGTTGATGGGTAACTGCTACATTCTAACATGGTTGTTTTTGTCTTAATTCTCTATTGTTTTGTGGAACTTTCCTTAAAGTTTCTTCATTGTTTCAGCATAAACAAACAATCAAATTATGGGGAACTAGCGTGCTCTTACCCAGTGTTAACATTTCAACTACAATGTTTTTCCAGTAGTTACAAGTAGAAATCTAGCTTCTGCCACTGTAGATTTATGACCATTGGTAGGAGTTCCCATCAAGTGATTTGACAGGTGAGTAGGACTTCCGGTTTGGTGGGTGAGACGTCCGGTGAAACATATGCTAGGGTTTGAACTTTCTGTAGGAAGTGTGATACGGTAGCGAGATGTTTGATGTTTAACAACGGGTCATAGCGTTCCTTGTTAAATTCCCAGGCAACTGATTGGCGTTAAAACAGCAGCAAAATGTTTGATGTGAACCAATGGTGTTTTAGGGACCCCCTCTGTGTTTCATGTTATGATAAATGCTACAACAGTGGCGTGTGTAACAGATGGCTCATAAGCACCAGTTGGCATAGTTTATTGTTTTACAATTATAGTGCAACAAGTAAAGAATTCCATCTGTGAGTGCATTTATTTAATTGTTTTTTATGTAAGATATAAAGAACGGGTCGGGACTTTGTAGAAATTCAGCCCATAATACCTTTCACAAGAAACAAAACTTACGATCAGATCTGCCCGTTGTATTGGTCTTTAACGTAACACATGTTGGATGATAGCATCTCATGTTCCACACAAGGTTTGTGATCCACCACAGCACACCATCTAGGTATAATGTGAGTGATGTTGATATTCTGAATAGGGCTTTCACAATATCAGATTTTAACGACACTATTATCATGGCCAACATAATTCACAGTAACGATATTATCGCGATATCTATATAAAATTGAAAGAAAAAAAAAAGCTCAAATTCATCTTCAACTTTGTTTAATGTATTTTTTCCTCTTTTTTGATAAATTAATTACACTCAAAATAAGTCTGTATGGAGGTGGAGAGAGTCTGTAACCATGACTGTACAAATAAAAAAATTAAAACATACAGAAAGAACAATGACACTTAATGGATAGTAAAAAGGCAACCAGATGAACTAATACATTTTTATAGGTCCAGACCTGTAGTTTAAGCACATGCATTGTTTGTTCATGAATAATCTATAGAAAAACCAAGAGGAGTTCCAGAGAAAATACAACATCCCTTTTTTCTATCTGAATAGGCTAAAAAATGGTGCATCTTTATGGATCTCTTCCCAAGGTTCTAGTGCAGGGGTCTCCAAACAATTCCATGGAGGGCCGTGCGTCTGCGGGTTTTTGGTTTTTCCTAGAAATTGGTTCCCAGTTTACACCTAAACAACCAGGTGAAGGAAGATATTAACCAATCAGTAACCTAATTAGTCAATCAAGTACAAGGAGAGAGAGAAAACCTGCAGACACACGGCCCTCCGTGGAATGTTTTGGAGACCCCTGTTCTAGTGGGTCTAAAAAGTTGATTTCAATGCACAGGTCTAGTCTCCCTGTTGCCTTCAGGGCGCCCGGGAACTCCTGGCAGCCCGGAAGCGGCAGCCAGCGCTCCGCGGTCGTCGCCGCCAGCCCCTCACGCTGCCCCGCGGTCGTCGCGGCCATAATACGCCGAGGACTGGCCTCTAGGCACCTCTATGTTCTTGGGACTCCCCAATTGGAGGCAGGTGTTGGTTGTTGCCTCCAATTGGGGAACCTATTTATGTTGAGTCTTTGCCCACACTAGTGTGGATTATTGTGGCTTGTCAGCCGAAGGCCATGCAGCCCTTTCTTTTGTTCTGCTTTAAGTTCGTTTGTATCTTTCTTTATATTAAAACATGGATTACAACCACAACTCCGTCTCTGCGCCCGTGTCCTTCAACCAGAAATATGACAAAGATATTTCCTCTTACCTTTCTGGGAACAGAACGAAGCCTTAACAGCGCCGATGCCAGAAAAAGCCCGGTTCCAATATGCGCGACAACACCGTGACATGCCTCACAGCTTCTCGCACACTGTAATTTGGAGTGACAAGACCAAAATGTTGCTTTATGGTCACAACCATAAGCAAAATCGCTTGGAAGCATTCTGGGGTTGCTCACATACAGTATGTTTTGAGGGTATGTGAGCTCTAAAGGCACCAGGAATCTTTGGCAAGATTATTGCAGCATGTTATCAGAAAACACTGGAAGGCAATTTGCATTCTTCTGCACGAAAGCTGTGCGTGGGACGCTCTTGGACTTTCCAGCACGACAACGACCCTAAGCTGACCCTCCAATAGTTACAGCAGAGAAAGGTGAAGATTCTGGAGTGGCCATCAGACTCCTCACATTGATATCATTGAGCCACTCTGGGAAGATCTCAAACATGCGGTTCATGCAAGACTACCAAAGACTTTGCATGACCTGGAGGCATTTTGCCAAGACGAATGGGCAGCTATACCACCTGCAAGAATTCAGGGCCTCATAAACAATTATTATAAAAGACTGCACGCGGTCATTGATGCTAAAGGGGACAATACACAATATAAAGAACTGAGGGTTTTGAGACTTGTAAAAAGTGGTAAATTTTTGTTCTTTGTTGCAATGTTTTGGTTTATGATTGTGCCATTCTGTTATGACCTACAGTTGAATGTGAATTCCATGAAATTCCATGTTTTTCCTGCTCACTCATGTTGTCTTTACAAATGTTTCATATATTACCAATTCTCCAATGGTATGCAGTATTCTGAGCACACCTGTCTTTGCATTTAGTACCAATTTGTATTATCTAGTAGATGGAAATCAGACAACATATAATACTGTGTCATCAGGATAAAATAAAAATTAACGTTTCTTAAAGTGTTACAAATGCAAAGTACAGTATATGCAACCCCATTTCCAAAAAAGTTGGGACGTCGTATAAAATGTAAAACAGAAAGCAACGATGTGCAAATAATTTATACCCTATTTTCAATTAAAAAAATTACGAAGACATACAGTGGGGAGAACAAGTATTTGATACACTGCTGATTTTGCAGGTTTTCCTACTTACAAAGCATGTACAGGTCTATCATAGGTACACTTCAACTGTGAGAGATGGAATCTAAAACAAAAATCCAGAAAATCACATTGTATGATTTTTAAATAATTAATTAGCATTTTAGTGCATGACATAAGTATTTGATACATCAGAAAAGCAGAACTTAATATTTGTTACAGAAACCTTTGTTTGCAATTACAGAGATCATACGTGTCTTGTAGTTCTTGACCAGGTTTGCACAAACTGCAGCTGGGATTTTGGCCCACTCCTCCATACAGACCTTCTCCAGATCCTTCAGGGTTCGGGGCTGTCGCTGGGCAATATAAACTTTCAGCTCCCTCCAAAAAATTTCTATTGGGTTCAGGTCTGGAGACTGGCTAGACCACTCTAGGAACTTGAGATGCTTCTTAGTTGCCCTGGCTGTGTGTTTCGGGTCGTTGTCATGCGGGAGACCGAGGAAGATTGACCGTCATCTTGAACTTCTTTCATTTTCTAATAATTGCGCCAACAGTTTTTGCCTTCTCACCAAGCTGCTTGCCTATTGTCCTGTAGCCCATCCCAGCCTTGTGCAGGTCTACTATTTCATCCCTGATGTCCTTACACAGCTCTCTGGTCTTGGCCATTGTGGAGAGGTTTGAGTCTGTTTGATTGAGTGTGTGGACAGGTGTCTTTTATAAAGGTAACGAGTTCAAACAGTTGCAGTTAATATTGGTAATGAGTGGAGAACAGGAGGGCTTCTTAAAGAAAAACTAAGAGGTCTTTGAGAGCTGGAATTCTTACTGGCTGGTAGGTGATCAAATACCTATGTCATGCAATAAAATGCTAATTAATTATTTAAAAATCATACAATGTGATTTTCTGGATTTTAGATTCTGTCTCTCACAGTTGAAGTGTACCTATGATAAAAATAACAGACCTCTACATGCCTTGTAAGTAGGAAAACCTGCAAAATCAGCAGTGTTTTAAGTACTTGTTCTCCCCACTGTATATCAGATGTTGAAATTCAGAAATGTTATTGTTTCTTGGAAAATACACTGCTCACTTTGAATTTGATGCCAGCCGCATGTTTCAAAAAGTAGGGACAATGGCACCAAAAGACTGTAAAAAACAGAACCTGTTGGAATATCACACAACTAAACTTAGTCTTTTTATTTATTGAATGCACCAAATAACACTGTCTTTCTGAATAATAAAATTCTTGAGACGTGACACTATGCAGTAAGAATGAAGAAATATATATATATACAGTGGGAGTATTGTATATTATAAATGTAGTGTAATATGCCCATAGAAAACATTCTGATGAAATCATTTGAAAAATTCTAACTCTTTCCTGAACGACTTGGAAAGTGAATAGGCTGCAAATCGACATGTCTATGTGGGTCTCCCACGGGGATCTGATGGGGATAATGTGTTGCATTGGTCCAAACCAAGAGGAGTTTGGGGAAAATATGATAGCTTAAATAACGAGTCTCGTCCTATGCACTGGCTCTGAAACTAACACATTTCAATGCAAGGAGTCCTGGGACAGACCCCCAAAGACACGCTGTTCTTGTAGCCTATTCACGTCATGTGCTTAAACAAGGAATAGTAATTGGCAACATGGGGACGTGCCAAGGATATTAAACAGCCCTCACTTTCTTCACGGTCTGATTCTATCTGCTGCTCTGGGCTTGTTTGCCACGTCTGACTGTAAGTCCCAGCCCCTTATTAGCTTAAGGACAAGGAAATACATTAATAAGAAATAAAAGAATATGGAAATAATTTCAGAAATAAAAGAATATGCAAATAAATGAAAGCAGAAAATGTAAATGTATATATGTATAGAAATATATGGAAATTAATAAAAAAATACAGATATTAATGAAGAAATAATTAAATAAATAGAGAAATAATATTGATTAACACATTTTTAAGTATATTTTTATGTGTAAATGTATTTATTGACATTCATTTATTTATTACTATTTTTCAAATATTTTGGCAGGTTTGATACTCCATGTAGATTGTATTGACTACATGTTGGATAACTACGGTCTAAACAAACTAACTCTTACCTTAACTCTATAGAACAGTCAGCTTTTTTTAAAGCAACAGTGCTCTGTTTTTTTATAAGGTAAATATCCATCTACTGTTTTAACCAACCAGCTACACTCATTCAGTTGTATCATTCAATTGAACGATTGTTTCATTCATTTGAATGGATGGCAGTAGAGTTCTATCCCACAAGCGAAATTCGCTGTGCAGGTTAGTGCTCCATCCAACAGCTTTTAGTTTTATGATCTCAAGGAAAAGTTGATCAGCATTATAAAGACATGTTTGTTACAGATAATTGGATGCATGGTAAGCCTACAATAAGAAATGTAATATTTAATCGTTTCTAAATGAATATTCTGGTTATCCGAGGCTCTTGCCAAGACCAGTGAACTAGGTTACATCACCCAGGCTAGTTCTGTCCCACTATATGCACAATGTTTTACCTAAACTGCGACATGTCGGATTCTTTTCTGAAAGACAGCAAGGCAACAGTTAAAAGTTCCAATGGTGGAAAGCATGAATCATTTTGACCGGTCTATGCTGCTGTGCCCATTGACTGCAGGAAACTCTAGCTCCTCCGGTCTGAGGTAATGGCAACAGCTCTGCAGCCCGCTGCTTGGAGTGGATCAGATAACAGTGGAGGAGACAAGGAGCTAAGCTATTTCATCTTTAATCACCTCTCTGCTGTGACATACATCCTCTCTCTGTCTCACTCTGACAAACACACAAACAAATGTCGGCACCCGTAGAAGCATGCACACAGGCACAGACAAATACAGGCACTTTTATTACTCGTGCGCGTAGAGACATGCACACTCTGAGCAGAGGGGAAAAAAACGAACAGTATTCCACGCTTCCTCTCAGTGAAATGTAACCTTTGATCAGGTGTTTGTTACTGTAATAGCATACAAAACACCACTTTGTTCCCATCTACTGGTGATCTTGAGGAAGTGCTTCTGTTCCTCTAATATCATTCAGTCAAATTCATATTCAAAGGTATACAGGCAAGAGAGGAGGAAGTATTATTGGGTTCAAATGGTATTTTAAATCTTTGGACTATTTTAGCATATCCTTACCTTACCAAACTAGTAGATACTTTTGTAACTTTTCTATTAGATCCATACCTTATGACAATGTACATGAACACATTTCAATTAAATAGCATTTCAACCCAAGTCTGGAGTGAGGCAGGATAGTCGCAGAACCAGTCCTATAGAATGTCAACAGGTGTTTCACTGACAGAGAATGTAATTCTATGGCTCTTTTGTAACCGAAGATGAAAAGACAGGGAGTCAACAGACACAAATGATTAGGGCACAGAATATATAAGGAAGTAAAGAGGGAGGGTTAACCCAGTGGATAAGCACACATGCACACTTGCATGAATGTACACAACGACAAACGTATTTGTTGTGTCCCAGACCTGTCTAAAAATTGTTCTTGTCATTCATTCACATTCAGTGTGGTATCTTTCTCGACTCGTGTGTAGGTGTCCACCAATAGAAAAGACAGGACGCGAGCATAGTGGGAAATCACACATTGTGTTTTTTCAGTGAAAAACATGCTGAAAAGTACTGTTCCAACTACATACCAGACACACACGTTCTTGTTGAAGTTAGCACTTAATGTGTTGTGTTAAATTTCTAATGCCCATCTTCTATCATTCTCTAATAACCAATAAAGAACAGGCAAAAAGGAGTCACTTCAACAATTAAAACAAACTTAGGGGCCCACAAAAAATTCTGAAACATGGAAAAATGGGTTCTAAAATATACCACTGCATTAACTGCCAATTTTTTAAAAACTTAAATCATCTTAAAATCATTGTTGAATGATAATACTGCTCGTAAAACAAATATATATATACGGCACACACACACACACACACACACACACACACACACACACACACACACACACAC
>JACXGJ010008400.1:0-27315 GCA_016801105.1 Esox niger | reverse complement strand
TCAAAGAGTCAGAGGGATGTTGCTGGGGAAGTGCTTTCTCTCAGAACTGCTGTCCTGTCCCTTTAAACCCAGCTCAGGATGGACAGTAGCAGCTAATGAAAACAAACCAAAATCCCTTAAAAACTACAAACAGTCCAGCAGCATTAAAAAAATATTCCCAACCTATTGAAAAATCCTTAAACCTACAGACATGGTAAAACAAACCGATATGGATAGCATAGTGTGGGAAGATAAGCAACAAAGAAGAGATTACAATTTTGCATGTGTGACTGTCACAAGCCTGGAAAGCAAAGAGAACCATACAATATCAACCCATATTGCAATCCGGGAGCAACAAATTCAATCTGAATTTTCTTGCTTTTTTTTGGTAAGCAGTGGAGGAAAAGAGTTGAAGAGAAGAATAGAGGTGCTCTCCCTTTTCAGATCATCCATGGGAGCTTCCATCTCTCTGGACTCTCACACTTGACAGAAGTGACCTCCCTCGCAATGTTAGTGCAGGCCCTCTATACTCGTTCATGCTGTCACGGGGTCCCTCACATCATTTTTATGTAGATGACATCCCCTTTCCCATTTCTGGGCAGTGAAACATCTCTGTGTTCCTGGCCAACATACCTGCTGAAGAAAGCCTGACCACTCACAGTTGACAATCCAATGCTGTCACCCTCCCAGAGCAATAAACCTTAGTGAGAGCCTGGCCAACACTCATGCTTTACAAACAGCTAACCTCTGACAGGTTCACATGAAATTCAAAAGAGCAATCAACAACAAGAATTGATGCACAGTGGCTCGGAAAAAATATAGTAGGGTCAGAATAAAGGTAGAAACCTAGAGATGGATTCTGAGGAGTGGCCTGTCCTCTTTTGGTTGTGCCGTGTAGAGATTAGAGAAGTTCATTACCATTTTGGGCCACATCAATGTTTTCAGACTTGTTCAGATGACCAGGCAGGTCAATAATTACAGATGGGCAGTGTGTAGAGTCTGAAGCAGAATCCAGATCAACTATACAACCATGTTAAAACATGTAAATTTTTCCCATATCAGTCAATATATACAGGATCTAATAGCATTGCAAAGGGAACTGCCTCTTTCTACCGTTAGGCTTCGTTAAACCTTTTCAATCCTAACTGGTCTCTTCGTTTATGTGTCACCACATTAACAAAATAAATACTTTGGGATATGGAGATTTTATTGTAGGCCACTGAGTCTTTCACTGATGTTCAATAGAAATATATAGAGACTACAATTTTTTTTCTCTCAATCGTGCACTCCCTATGTATCTTTATGTTGATCTCTTGCAAATAGAACAATAGTCACCTGCACTGATAACCGGTAAACACTCCAGGGAATGCTAGTATTGTGGATACAGAGTTCTGACAATATGGTTTTTCAAATATGCTTAGGCTGAATTATTTCTTATAAACTTCAATATTGAACACACAGGTTTAATTTCATTTGAAGGATCTGAAGCACAAGTATCAGATATTTTAAAGAGATCATTGAAAATCTTTCTGAACAGGTTATGAGCAGTGCATTGAAATGTCATGGACTCTCACAGTATTGGAAATATAGTGCGTTAAAAAACACAAATGCCCACAATGCACAGTAGATCAACTTCTGGGTGTGTATAAGAAGTGGCGATTCAAGGCCAGGAGAATAATATTGAACTAAAAATGATGTCCCCCGTGGCCACAAACTGTGTATAGAATAATTTTATAGAGACACAAGGACAGCATTCCATTATTAGAGGACCCCTGCTAGAACAGGAATAACCAACAAGTTCTATTTGTTTGTTTTTTACTGTAGAGAGAGAGAGAGAGAGTTTTCAACCTTTACAAATGAAAAATATTTTCTTATTATCTTGGTATAATATTATTTTCATATAGTTTATGATGTAGTTAATGGTACTAGTGTTTGTTAAAGTTGCCCCAAGACAGTAATATTGACTTAGCTTTGTATTTCCCCTACTAAACTTACATTACTATTCAACTTAGTTGGGTAAAGGCTTGCAGATAAAAGTGTGGCAAAGAACTGGACAAAAATAATATAGGAAGAAAGCTAAACTGGGAGAGGATGTGATGGAAAATAATACGCACTGCCAGAGATAGTGTGACGAAAAATGTTTGTTTTCATAGCGAGCCCTCAGTAAAAAATGGTCAATCTCATAGGAAACAAGCTAATACTACAATCCATTTACCAGGAAGTAATCACCCTTCAAAAATCCCTTTGTCAATCCAAAATGAGATCCACAAGTTGTTCTAAATTATTTACAAGTAAAAAGTAATTGATTGCCTAAGCATTCACCCCCTTTGCAATGCCTCACCTGAATGAGCTGTGGTGCAAACTCATTTAAAAATGTAATGAGTTTAATACAGTTCACCAGTGTGCAATTAAGGCGTTTCACATGATTTCAGGTTAAATACGTTTGTCTGTAAAATCCCACAGCTGGTTGATACAGTTCCAAACAAAAACTACATTAAAAACTACACTCAAAACAAATCCAGAATAAGGTTGATTGAAGGAAGGATGACACCATTTGTTGTAATAAATGTTGAGACAGTATCTCGAATAACAGCAAAGACAAGGTGACAAGTTGTGCTATTGTTAACAGGCAGGATTTGACACGGTGCTGTTTGAATAACTTCTTTAATGCTTTGGTCCTGTTAATATGTAATTTTCCAAATAAGATTTGCAAATACATTCTTTGTTTAAATGTGTATATTGAGACAGGAAAGTCTAAATATTTTCAGCCACCACTGTCTTTTAAAATGACTGCATGTACAATTGAATTGTAGTGCAATTGGTACAACACTGTGCCTTCTATACAAGTTTTGTACAACATGGTGTCTTACATATCTAAATAATGATGGCTTATACGACTCATTCAATACCTTTCATGAAACCGTTGAAGCCATTCCAAACATTTTGAAGTCTCATTTGGACTAACTCACCTGATGCTTTTAGATGTAACTTGCTGGAGCATTCATGCTTGAGCTGATGATTAACTACCCACTAGATGTGTGGGTTTTAATAAATAACAAAATAGTTGTAGTTTCTTAATAAGTATGTGTTGTTGTAATTCAAAAGAGTGAATTGTCCATCTAAATTATAAGTACAAATTATGCTTTAGTTGTCTCTATGTGACCACCCCCATGTGTTCTACTTTTTTAGTCTACTTGCTGCTCAAAACAAAATCTGACAACAAATAGATTTGAATTAAAAATGTACCTCCTTCCGTAACCTCCTTCTCCCACTTACCTAAAGGTAAATATTTCCCCTAGCCAACATTACAGGGAAAACATTTTTGGCTTATCTGATCTCAATGAGGTGTTAAACTATTCGTTTTCCCTCATCCCACTGTGATAAACATGACCCGAGGTCGGGCGCTGTCCTGTAAATGTTGTTGTTAAGAGAATTATCAAGGAAGTCTGGATTAGGTTTAATTTCCTCCATGAACATCACCACAAAGACCACCCAAGTAGAGATGGGGGGTGCAGACAAATTGATATAGGCTTGGGTGATGTGATCTATTAAAGGATTTGGTCCGATTCCGTCTCCCATCTTTGTGAATTGTCTGTGTGTTCAAACAGTCTTAGATTTATGCCTGTCTGGGGTGAGAAAGTGAACTCTTCACCGAGAAGAGTGGAGAATTAGAAAATAACTAGAGGATTTAAGACTCTCTTAAATTGTTTTGGGAGAACAAAATGTAACAACTATAGCCATGGCCCTTCCTTCCTCGCCTAGTTTGGTTCTTAAAAACAAATTGACATAAATCCATTATGCATGTGTATAATAAGTAATGCTCGCATAATAATAAGCAGCATTCCTTTGAAAAATGCACCGAACAGAAAGACAGACATGGCTAAAACACCATACATTTATTGATGATGGCAGTTAGTTTGTAGTTTTACAATGTGTCATTGCATTTAGATGACATTAGGGGCCATATGGATAACTACTGCAATAAACAAAATATTAAAAACAAGACTGAATGTCATCAATTGTACTGAATGTCCTCATGATGACTGAAATATCATCAATTGTCTTTTGAATATGCATATTAATTACCAGTGATTATTATTCCTAATGAATATTTGTGTGTGTTGTTCATTGTTATACAGTAGTAAGTTACTATAATTGATAGCATAGTGGCTAATGTGTTGGATATAGCTGTGGTGTGTAGTGTAACATTAGATGTGGAGGGAGATTGTGTGTCTGTGTGAACAATAATCCTAACTCTTCTTCTTTATGATGGTCTTGATGAAGGGCGTGGTCTTTGGCGGTACTCTGGGAGATGGTGCATGATCCAGCCGGCCGGAGCAAGCAAGGCGACAGCAAAGACGGACATTATAAAGAAGCTTTGCTGTTTAGGAGGAGAGGAGACAGAAAATAAGAGATCTGAGGAGAAGATGGAAGATAAGCTACAGTCTAGACTGCATATATACCCTCAAAAGCAATTAACTTAAAGTACTGCATTACACTGTGATTAAACCCCCCTCAAAATGTCTGTGAGATTGTTACTGACATATTATGGACAACAAAAAACAGTTATGCAGCCCAAGAGATGCTCAGGCAGGCCGCAATGATCAGGGTAACCTTCACCTGGACATACAATCTTTCCCAGACAGCTACTGTACCATACATTTACAATAAAAGCCCTTTCAATATGTATGTCTCAACCCTGTATGTAGAATTATTAAATTGTAAAATGTGTTGTTAAAGGGATAGTTGGCAGTGAGTTTTGTCTGTAGACCTCCAGTCACAGAGAATGATTATCAGCATTGGCTTATGAACCCACAACCTTCAAACTAACTTCATACTTGATGCACATACATAAACATTCATTAAAATCAAGCAAAATAGATTAATTGCATATCGGCCCTCCCTAAAAATGTCGTTTGTGTGGGCTTTTTACACAATAATAATAAAAGAGCAGGCATGAAAAAGGATGGGAACCCAGGTGCTATGCAAAGGATGGGAACCCAGGTGCTATACAAATTTTACAGATTATAGTGACACAGGACTGGCAAATGCAGTTTCAGTATAGCATCAGAAAGACGCAGAAAGTTTATTTATAGTTAAACATTTAATGTTTGAAAACATTCCTCTTGTTAGTTTCTGTAAAATGGTCCTACTCCAACAGCACTTTGGAGCACAATGTACATTATAGTTAAGTGTATTTCTGGCCAGTTCGACGACACATATTTGGTATCATAAAAGAGCAGATGGATTGAGTAATATTAAAATCTGTTTTATCAAGAGAGAAGATATTCACTTATATGAACATGTATAGGACTTTGTTATTCTAAATACAACATTGATTGAATCCGCTTGAAAAGTGACAGTGGGATTAATGTGTGTTGTATTTAGTAAAACTTTTATAAAGAATGTGCATAGAAATTTAAAATTCAACATGCAGCCAACATACAAAGCAACTGAAAGCAGCTATAATAACTGCAGTATTTGAGAGCACTCAGAAACACAGACATAGCAAAAATGACATGGCAGGACACAGAAAAATAAACATTTACTCAGTGTCCTTATCTAATCTACAGTGTATCAACAACACTATCCGAAGGCAAACATGATTCAATCTCTCTTTAAATGTCTCAATTAAATTCAATTGCATGGAATGTTTGTGGTAGGACAAACATGATGCTGGCCGGTCCATTTAGTAGAAACAGTTATGGACAACACATCCTTAAAAGACCAGTTATCAATGCAATGTTTGAGATTACTGTTATGGTAATGTGATTTTAAATTAAAGGATGATTGCTTTGTTCCGGAATAAAAAGCTTTGTTCTGGAATAAAAAGCTGACACCAAATGTTTTCTTTTGGTGTCAGACCAGGTTGAATCTGTTCTAGGAAACACCCCTGAAGTGCATGCATTATTATCCATGAGTTTATCTTTCAAGTTTGAAACAGGATGGTGAAGAAATCATTTACTTTTGGCTAGTTTCTAGCTACCAGCCTGGAAAAAACTTTTCAGGCTTAATCGAGGTATGGGAAACTGCCTCTGACTGAAAAGAGAAGAAATCGGGAAGGGACACTGATTGGAGTCTAATTTAGAGAGAACAATCTACTGTGTGTCCAGAGATTCTCTCAGTTCAAGACTCACCCCGGGTCCAATCTTGGTCTTGGGCGGCTTGCTATAGATGCTGGACCTCCTCTCCTGCAGGATCATCTTAGCGCGAACCAGAAACAACGTCTGGGGCATCCCCCTCAGGACCATGACCGTCCCTACAGATGGTGGGTCTGTCCGATGAGTGTGTGTTGCGTTTCTTTGGATATGTGTCTAGATGAAGGGGGGGAGCTCAGTGCAGGCAGCTCTTGAGCTTTAGGTTTCAAGGAGGTTTCTCAGAGGGATCCTGTGAAATAGAGCCAAGGAACCAGCTGAGGGTCGCTCAAACCTGGCCCATTATATGGGTGGAGTCAAGAGGATTGTTTTGAGACAATCGGGAAGAGGGGGTTACATATTAGAGTAATTGTTCAACCATACGTAGTTTTGTCATTGGCATATTTGTGAGCTTAAGGAACTTAAGCGTCTGTTGAATTCAAGTCTATGAGGCTTGTACGAGTATAGGTAAAAAATACTTAATTATGGTTTTATCAAGGACTTTATTTCAAGGTGTTTGATCTTCCAATAATTTCAGGGAAGGAAGGGAATTTAACTCTTAACATGAAAAAGGGTTTCCCGATAGCGTAGCACTTAAGATGGTTTAATGATACTCGTAGCCTCAAGTGGGACTTTGTTTCGACAGACTTACACCTGTTTCCCAAACCACCACATAGGTCGCACTTTGGAATGGAATTAGGCCATCTTTGGGGCTTGGAATGGAATTATACCATGAATACGTTTTGAAATATAGCCTATTGCATTTCGATAGAGCTTGCTTACTTATCAGAAACATTTAATTTCACTGGGGATGTATTTAACTACAACTTCGGCATCAGTAGGAAAGTGTAAAACTCGAAGAAGTCTAGACATTTATGGTGGACAAAACTGTTATTTGCAACCAATGGGGGTTGACTTCAGCCAATCAAAATCATATCTCTGGAAATCGATCACGTGACATCTCCTTCTAGCCCTATCAATATTGACTCATTTAGAGCTGTGATACCAGGCGATTGCAATTAACTATAAGGTAGAATAGAAAACCAGCAGTAGACTTGGTCCCGAGGCCTGGAGTTGAGAAGGAGAGTTTAACTACTTCCAATGCCTTTTAGTAAAAAGGAAAGAAGTGCTGAACCAGACAAAGAACATAATACATGTAAAATTCAAAATTCTGAAGCATATTTTGTAAAGCTGTTCTGCTTTCAAACCACCTACCATACCACAAGGAGAAAGGAACATAACAAGGCAAAGCAACCCTTGACTGACACCAACTTTTGGGCAGTAACCAACTCCCTAACACATCCAAACCCTTTGGTGTTGGTGCTATCTATTAAAAGACTAAAGAGACAATAATGAAGAAAGGTCTTGTCACCTTCCAGGTATAGGATGCTTCTTTGTCACAAAACGTGCAGACTTCATATTCCAAAGCAAGCATCTAGAGAACTAGTACCAGGGGAGAACTAGTACCAGTTATCCGAAACAATACTTCCTTGTTAATCTCTGTTAATATCAGTTTTTGTGTTGTATTGTGCCGTGCAATAATTGGATACAGGAATCAAACACAACATACTACAACAATCAGAGTTCAGTTTTGATAGACTGACAGACAATATTTGGTCAACAAGTCAATGTTGTTATTTATTCTATGTTAACAGTCACTGAACATTTGAGCGTATGAAGAGTAAAATGTCATACTAAGTCTAACAATATTACAAATCTATGTCTAAAGGCTTTATTAAATTTGATGGCAATGGGAAACCAAACTCTTCAAATGATCTATAATCTCCTTGCCCCGATCATTAACATATTTTATGTACGTTTAGGTGGTAGATGTCTATGTCAAAAGTTTTTTTATGCTGGCTGTAGGGCTCAGAAACATAATAAGAAAACAAACGTATTTTTATTCATTAAAACACACAAATCCGGCCAATGTTAGAAAACATAAGTTTTCGCTCTTAGGTGTCTGTCCAAAACAGGTCATTTCTGGGGGGAGAAAAAAGGTTCTAAATAGAGAGAAAGAACGGTAGAGCAAGCTGAGTAGAACCAGAAATACAATACAACACTGCACCTGGCCCTCTGTGTTTTGTCTGCTTAGTAAGTGTCTTAATTGTTCTGTACAATGGCTGCCTGATTGTGAGGGATCTGATTTTCCATGCAGATCAAAGGAGAAGAAAGGATTTAGGGGAAACAGCCAGCTATGTTTTGTGTCACCTGTCAAGATGTTGCCAGGAAGTCATGCTTCATCACACATAATGTGGTCATTATGATTTAGGGGGTGGAAGAAGGAGAGTTTAACTACTTCCAATGCCTTTTAGTAAAAAGGAAAGCAGTGCTGAACCAGACAAAGAACATAATACATGTAAAATTCAACAGCCGATGAATTTGTCGCCCTCTTTTGGATTTAGGCTGCTACTGCATATTAAGAGCATTTCACACAAAATGTTAGTCATACTTACTGTGTGAACGAATGGTTGACATACCTTAATCCAATCTCGATCCCGGATTTTGAAAGCCTCATAAGGAAAGGCAGTGATAATTCTTAGATAGGCAGCAGTTATCTGACATTTACCCCTTTAAGCAATGCCAAGTTAATAGTTATTTATTAAACTATTAAATCTAGACACAACATACAGTCATCCTTTTGAGCTGACCCTTTGGTTATAAAACTGCTATCGTTCAATGGCTGGTAAAAACTGAGGGACTCCAACACACTGGGTATATTATATTTGCATTTTGGACCATATTATTTATGTTTGATTAATGTATTTATGTGTTGAGAAAGCAGCAACATGTTGTAAAAAGTTGAGAAAGCCGAAACATGAAATGCTCTATTACACATTAGAAAAAAAGTTGTTATAGTCAGTGCAGTAACATTTCATTGCAGCTAGTGGGAGCAAGAGACCAACATTACCTGCCTAACCAGATCTTGCAACACACACGTGTTTCCAGTAGGTCAAAACCAGTGATGTAAACCCTGAATTGCCCATGCTACGTATTGGTTAATGACCTGACTCCTTTCAATAACAAGCAAAAAAGTCTTAAATTTGATATAAACAACTACAGCATGTAGCAAGAGTTGTGATGGTGTGGGATGGTGTTTCTTTTTGATTTAAGGCACATTCAACCAGCATGACTACCAAAGCATTCTGCAGCGACATGCCGTCCCATCTGGTTTTACCAAGACGGAGAGAGAAGGGGGCCGTGAATCAGATGACCCAGCCTCCACAATCACCCGATCTCAACCCACTTGAGATGATTTGGAATGAGTTAGTCCGCAGAGTGAAGGAAAAGCAGCGAACAAGCGTTCAGCAAATCTGGGAACTCCTTCAAAACTGTTGAGAAACATTCCAGGTGACTACATCCTGAAGCTGATTGAGAGAATGCAAAGTGCAAAGCTGAGGGTAGCAAAGGGTAGCTACTTTGAATAATCTACAATATAATATGTATTTTGATTTGTTTAAGACTTTCTTGATGACTAGCTGATTCCTTATGTGTTATTTTACAGTTCTGATATCTTCACTATTATTCTACAATGTGGAAAATAGTAAAAATTTAAGAAATACCTTCAAACGAGTTGAGCTGTCCCAACATTTGACTGGTACTATGTGTGAGTAGCTCATCATTTAGTTAACACTGTACATTAAGGTATGAGTAATAGAAAAGGCTGAACACAAACACTGAGTACGATAATGGGAGACTTATAATTGTTGCAAACTGCAAAACTATTACTCATCACTATTACTCATCACTATTACAGAGGGAACAGTGATGAGTAATAGTTTTGCAGTTTGTAACAAATCTAAGAATGTAAAATAATCTTTTAAATTACTTCAGCACTTATATTGTTCTATATTAAAAATACATACTATGTATATATTTTTTTTACCTTTTCTGACCAGCCCAAATATGCCAAATTATCAGATGTTGTTTTGTGTATAGATTGACCAAGACCAATGCATATATAAAGAAATATTTAAACATATGTAAACTTATATAAAATACACAGTAAATCAAACATTTGACTGCTTTGTTTTTGACAACATTACAAGCCTAAAAGTTCACATAAAGTTAGTTGTTGTAATGTTTTTGTATTTTTTATGCATTAAATCATAAAATATTATTTAATTTTGCATAATTCCCAGGTCTCCCCTAATCGTCTAACTTATATTATTTGTATACATAAGCAAACATGATCTTAAATTGTAACGTTCAGGAAGAGTGGATTTATGTGGATTTAACTTTTAACCTAATAACATGCTTCACCTGTAATTGCAGATGAGCTAGGACAGGAACAGATGTGAACGGCAGGCCAGTAGAACGCGAAGGAACAAGAGTGGACAGGGGGATGGGGTAAGAGGACGATTTAGACATGAGACAAAATCACTCTTAACTATGGTTATCGAGCACTGTCAGTACATGCGGTGGCAAGTAAACAACATATAGTATTTTTATTGTGTTTTGTGTAAAGAAAACACAGTACAAAAATAAACTGAAAATACTGATTTTCATTTTCCCACTCGTTTTGGAAAAATTGACAAACAACTACTATAACAAACTTATTTTTTTTATTTTTAAGGCGGGGGTACAACTGGGTGTGGGCTAAGCCCCCAGTGACTGTCTTTAAATCCTAGAAACGCCCCTGGTAGCTATACAAAAATTCAGTCAGTGGAAACGGAATATCTGAAAAAAATCCACTGATAACCTTCGAATGCGGAGGTCTACATTTATGTTTTGGGTGGTTTAGCTTTAGCTAGTTACTGTAGCTAAACTGTTACACCAACGTCCGTAGTTAGATAGCTACTTGCACCCCAATGTGGCTAACGTTAGCTAGCTAACAACCCAACCCGAACACCAGAGCCTGGAATTCGTACGAGAGTGGGCTACAAGGTATCGAAAACCATCTTACATCACCTTGTGAGGTAGGCTTGCTTACACCTATGCAGGGTTCTTATGTTTTAACTACTTAGGCACTTAATTAATTAACTAAAGGTACTTGTAACTGCATTAACGGGCAACCGTAACTTCATAGCCCCTGTTAGCAATTGCAACCTCGTCAACAGCGACAACACCACCACCACAAATCTGGGCACGGGTAGCTAGCGTGAAGCGCTAACTAGATACCCTGTGATTTCTTCTATCTAGTTATTACTGTTGGTCTACCTAGTCCTGTAGCGATTTGTGCAACGGTAGGATTTCACAAGTGACTCGCCAACACTGAGTGATGTTACCCAACAAACAATTTTAAACGTTATGAAGCCAGTTGAGTACACTCATCAATCAGCTAGCTAGCTAGTTCAGTTGTCAACAACGCTAGCTAACTGAACTAAGTCGTGTAGTTACTGTAGTTAGCTAACTACAGCTGAACAACTCTTTTAGTATACTAATGGCTAGCTACTGACTAGCGAGTTTCACCCATGAGAACTTTGCTAAGAATGCCCCACAAACGAATGGGTTTAGTGTGAGTGAAAGCTTAAACTATGGTTAGAATAGATGGGTTAGTGTTAAAGGAAAACCCAGTTTTAACGTAGTCTATAGTATATGGCAATCTATTGTTACTTTGCCTTGCTAATTTCAAATATTTCGTTTTAGTGACTTTACTCTAGGGTAGAAGTTGGGTGCAGGTTATAGCCAGGCAACGTCAGCCAGCTAACCAGGGGCGGTCAACTCAAAGGTCATTCTCGGGCCACACGAATTTGGGTTACCTCATTACATCCCTCATCACCTTTTTTAACAAGTAGTGTGGATAAGCCCACGTAGGACACGTCATCATATAATTGTATATATATATGAAAGGTGTGCAGATGACTTGATAAGTTTGACACTGCCTTAAATCCGATATGTATATATATTTTATTTATAAAACGTTTCACAAAAAGATGTAGTAATAGCTTTTTCAGCTGCTTAAGATGAAGCTGTTGCATATTCTGTTTTGCATTTGTTTTCCTGTCAAAGACCCTAAAACAAAGAAACTTTTGCAAATGCACTAATATACGGGACTTTGGGAACTGTACTGATTGGTATTTTGGTCTGTTCTGGTTCATCTGATCCTGTTCCTCTGAAAGAGCTGTCTCATTGTGATGCCTAGCAGGTCTTACATTACAATTTAGGAAACATCACCTTTTGAGATATTTTGCTCCATTTAAACATATTTTTCCTAATGAAACACTGTAAAGCACTTAACCCATCAGCCTGCTCTTAATTGATCTTACTTTCTACTTGTTACAGGAATCTTCCTTGATAGATATTGTCAACAGACTAATGGTATTTTTTTATCCAATGAAGGGGCATATGTTGGGATGCTGCATAAAATGCAATTGAAAACAGAATTGCAATCCTGTGCAAATAATGTATACCTATATATTTTTACTCAATTAATCAGAGTGACTGGCATATTCCTTATTTACACTTTCTTGCTGGTCTGGCTATTGGTGTGCATTGACTTGTAATCTCCTTATACACACTTTGGACACTCACAGTACTACCCTAAACCACCCTGGACTAGATGGTATTGTACAGATGTTGTTCAGTAAGGGAAGACGAGGAGGAGACAAGTCACATTATTATTTAGAGGCAGGATTCTACACAGTGTCCATTTAAAAAATGTGTGTCTTTAAAGCTGAGAAATCATATTGCCTATAACTCAAACAAAAACTTATTTGGGAGATGTTTTCTTTCTTATTTCTGGCTGGAGGGGGGTTGTAGGCATCTTGCAAAATTCAGAGACGTCAATAAACCTTTCTTCATATTACTATATTAAAAATGGCCTATTCAACTTTCATGGTAACATGTACTGCAACTGTAGGCTTAAAACTGGATACCAAAGCCTTTGCTTAGATATAGGTTTCGTTCAGCTGTTTGACATACATGTTCGGAATTTCTGGCAATTGTTTTGCAATTGTTTCTCATTTTTATTTGTAGCAAAAATACATTGTAAAATGGAATTCCATCGGTGCAGTAGATTCATGGATTCAATGGCTGATAAAAAACCTACACTTAATTAAACATTTTGCTCTGCTTGCTGCTCTCCTGCATTTCTGTAATTCTTGTTTTCTTGCATTCGGTTAATAGTCTACCACATACTTTTATGCTTTTGAACATAAAGGATATGGCCTATTGCAAATAGGAAAATAAGAGAATAGACCATTTGGAATGTTGCCCTGCTTGTTGCTTGCTGTATTGCTTGTGTGCTTGTGGATGTGGGCAGCACAAGTCAAGTCTAAATATAGTTAAACCTTTTTTATCATCATCATTAATGTAGTCACAATCAACATTGGCTGTCTAACATTGTCAATAGACAATTATGACACCTAATCGACCATACCGAAGTTCTCGCTATCCCTCCACCCCTTTCAAGTCCACAAAATGAATCAATAGACAAAAAGTGCTCTTGGCATCTATGACTTGATCCAGAATTCAGAGTAGCATGCAGAAAGCTCTTGTTTCATTGTGGTCTCATCGGTCACAGAAAACCTCTGGCTGGGCAACTTTTGCATATTTAAAATGACATGCAGGAGAAATATTGCTGAGTCCGAAGAAGATATTGTATTTTGACAGACCAGTGCCGAATACAGGAACCAGCACACTCAACTCGGAAAGCAAAGACAAGAATTTATAAACAACAGTTTGTAGCTTTTTGGTTCTGACCCAAAAACCTTCTGAACAGCTTTCTAACATTTTAGAACACTGTCACCTTTGACAAAGAGAATGATTGAGAGCTTCAAAAAATTACTTTGTCAAGGCTGGAACCCTTACAGATCAGCTGAGCTTGATCTTGACCCCTTTTTCATATCTCTCTGCTTCTGATGTCAGTACACTTTTCATTACAAAGAACTGACATTTTCATGATTGGAAAGCTACTGTTACTGTTCTACATTTCATAAAGGGCACATATGAGGCTTCATGGCTGGCTGTGGATGTGTATTTCAGCAATGCTGAAGGTTCTAAACATAGTTTATGGTAACACTATGTTTTGAGAGTCACGAAAGTGTGTCTGTAGTTCTCTACAGATTATTTACTGCTTAACAATTTAACTAAGTAGTCTACTAACATTAACATTTTCCTAACCTTAACCCCTACCCCTTCTTAACCTAACCATGACCTTATCAACAAATGGTAATACAATCAACTAACTGTCCGTTGAACTTGTACAGATGGGAATTTTGACTCTCAAAATTAAATGTAACCTAGTTTGGTCAACAAGTAGAATAGTGCAGCTGCTTTTATTGATTTGGTTGAAACCATTGATTCAGTCAACTGGTTTTAAATCAACAAAAATGCATCCAATTTGAGGGACAGCTGTCTGAGCATTTGGCTGTAAGTGCAAGGTTTATTTCTATATTTTTCCGTTTTTACAGAGAGCAATTGAGACCTGAGTCACTTTCTCAGCTGAACCCTTTATTGCACCTGGAAATGAATGATTGAATCTATCCAGAAATGTCAGGACAGTAGCGTAGGCTTACATACATCTCCGGAGAAAATTAAGAGACCAGAAGTGTTCAATTTGCAGTGGTCTCTTAATTTTTTCTGGAGATGTATATTGCACATCCCCATTTTCTAGCAGGGAAAAAAAGTTCAAGCGCAATATTTCTGCTATGCGGACATGACAAATGTAGAAATTCAAAGGTATTTGTAGGAAGCAAGATGTTCTATTGAAGAACAGTTTAGGGTAGTCATAGGGTCTTCCAAAACTAAAATACAAGTTTAATTTGCATGTAGTAACCACCTGTGCTCATCCAGGCCCAAATAATACAGATTGGTCCATCCCTATTATCTTCTGTACATTTAAATAGCTTTGATTGCTGCTGGTAACTCCCAATAAACACAAAAGTTGAACATTTTATTGATCAATCATAAATCTTTTAAGGGCTACATTCATCATGCTCAGTAACCCACTACCAATGTACCTTTACAACCGTAAAATTGGCTACATTTAAATGTTCTACTATAAAAATGGAAGTTTGTACATAATCAAGTTTACATAATCAAACTACTTGAAGCCTTAATGGATGCGTACGCACATTTGTCTCTTTCCTTGGCAGCATGTTTGTGTTCTCATAGAAGCACATATGGGGATATAAAACTTCAAATTTCATGCAATGTTATTCTCTTGTAGTTTTCTTGGCAATTCTGTTACTGCTCTCAGTACTGAATCCAAAACTATTCATTCTGAATCATTATTCATGCTGTCTGTTGTGCTTAAGGCTGAACTTTATGCATAGGTATGTTTTCTATAATAGTGATAATAAGAATTTTTGGAAGAATGCTGAATGACATCCTTCCTGTTGATTTAGCAGATTTCATTTTCATATGATATTGTGGGCAGGATTTGTTACACAGGCTCAATTTAATCCTTGCCAAAATTCTTGGATTCTACTTTTAGTTCTTATTTCTTTAGGTTACTGATTTATAAACAGTCTCATTTTGGAATACATTGGGGCAGGTAAAAGATGCCTCTTAGGTGTTATGTTTGTTTCCACTTATTGGTTGCGACAGCTCTGGACCAACTTAAATGAGTACACAACAGTTTTAGTTTAAGCATATGTCTCAAAGCAGGGCCATCGCCACACTGTTCAGCAAATTGAATTGCGTGCTTTCAGGGAGAGAGAGAAATGTTGGGAATGCTTTCACTTCAGTTGGTTTATGGGATACCCTGCTTTGAGGGTTGTGATTGAACTTTCCCTTTTCTGAGCAAAGGGTAACCTAGGCTTTGCCTGGGCTGTCTATTAAATTATGTGGAATCATAAGGATGAAAGGATGTCTGATTGTGCTTCCTCTTCCAGCAACTAATATTATGGTTAGGATTATTTTTCTGCAACCACAAAGAAGTGTAGGATGAGGAATTCTTACAGTCAGTTGTGCCTCACACTTAGTGAAGCCTCCCCACTGGCAAGTAATTAAACAGGAGGGATAGAGAGCCAAAATAGATGAATGTTGAGTGATGGGTGCACACCCTACTTAGACAGGAAGCCTACAGCCACCCATTCAGTGTTTAAAATTGCATTAAAAGTCAGTCACACGTCTGACACAAGGATTTGCTGAGCCTTCAAACATCTATGAACCCCCAATCTATCTGAACCGTTTATGATCAAAAAAGCATTCAGCTGTACCCTTACCCATATCTGCTGCACTGGATTTTAGGTTAACACCAAGTCTCCAGAGTTAACATTTGCTTACGATTTGCTACATGCTGGAGGCTATTTTAAGGATTTCCATTTCTAAGATTTCCACCTTACAAACTTTCAGCCTTGGTATGTGAGCCAGAAAAACCTTGTGTTCCTCCACAGCCCTCGCCACTGCTTTACATCGTACATGAGACAACGGTACAGCCCAAGGGGCACTTCTCGAAAGGGACAGGGAAAAAACGGCAGAACGACAGCCAATAGGGAATTAGGTATGAATTTTTACAGCTGTAACGCCAACGCCAGTAACCGCTGAGGGCATGGGCAGACAGGAGGAAGAGTGTTGTTTATGACCACCGGTAAAGGATTGCTCTTGGTTATCGGCAACTCTAAACACGGCGCTGTTGTCAATGAGCCGCATGCAATGCAGGTGGCCCTTGGTTACCAGTGTCTCTGGTAACCAAGAGTCACTGGTTCCAATAGGCCCGGTGCCACACAGCAGAAGAATAGGTGTGGTAGTGACGTCAGCCACTCTAACCCTGAGAAACTCTGGCACCTGGAGCGAGGCTAAGGTGGTCACGTGACTGTGTTCCTCAGAACCAGACATCAAGTGACAAGCAATCTTTCCGCCATAAATAAAAATGCACCCATTTAGCAGGTATTACCTGAGTCTGAGGAATTCAGTCTGTCTAGCTGGGTCAGCGAAAGAGAGAACCCAGATGGGTCTTCTTCCTTTTCTCCATGCGGAGGCTCGCCATCCGCCACCAGGTGGTCCCAATGGAAACAACAGCCTTGATAAAGGCTGTTGGGGATTGACATTTAGCTGCTAATGATAGCTTGAGTTTTAAATACATTGTTTCTGCTATTCCCCTTGTAGAATAAAGGGCGGAACTGCTTTGGACCACAGCTCACCCTGTACTGTGTAAACATCTATACAACAATGATAAAACTTGCTGACCAGGGACACATCATGTTTTGTGAAGTATGTAATAATTTTATTTGTCACCAATTATAAAAACTCATGTTTTCAATAGCCTGCCTATGCCCTGTGTTGATTTAGTTACTAGTGACTAAATCATGTTAAAGAAACTGCCAATGTAAAATGAAATAAAACATTGAATCATTATATTGCTTCACAATTTCAAATTTCTATCACAATCAATGTGAATGTAGTCACTAGATTATTGACAACAAAGTGGAAACCAGTCAACAGTGCTGCCTTTGTCCCATAACTTGGTACACTGTGCTTGATTTCTGCAACAGCAACTGAAGAGGCCTTTTCTGTCTCCTCTGATGAAAGTGTGAAAATGCCACAGAGCTGAATGGAACCGCTATTTCCCTGCATGTTTGTTTTTCACAGTTATTCCTCTCACCTCATTGTACAACAAACAATGACAAACAAGGTACTTCCCAATACGTCCCGTTTGTTCCATTGACTCAAACCATAAAGAAAACTTTTTTTTATTACCACAGGAACGATTGTTTTTCTACTCCCCCATTCTTTTTACCTCAGGAATGTCACTGTGATTTCTTTCTGCCATTTGTTGCATTCCTGGGAAGTACCGTTACCTTCATTAGCATTATAAGATTGTCCCTGGGCAGTATATTCAAAATAAAATGGCTGAGTACACATTCTATTTTTCTTCCCCCCTCTGCCACTCAACAGGATTTCCATGTTCATTCATTCCCCAGAAGAAAGATTTTTGGTACAAGAGGAAAAAAAACCAATACATTCTGTTGTCTTGTGGATGTGCTGACCTTTAAAATCTAATAATAAGAGTTTTTTTTCTATGAGATTGCATTCGCTGAATCTCACATTTCAGTGAAGGGTTGGTGTGTGGGTGCCTCGGTTAGAACATTCCTTAGGCTGCTCCCTTCTGTGAGTGTGTCTGCTAATGAAAATGTCAGCCCTTTTTATTGTCCTTCTATGAGTTGGATGGGTATGCACCCGGTGGTAAAGCAACTGTCTGGAGGGACGGAACAGGACGACAAATAGTCTGCCTCCACTTCAGTCAGGCTGAGACTGCATATTGGTAGTGGTTGTTATGATGTTGGTTTAAAGCCTGGTTAATAACAGCATATGAATGTCTGGACCTTAAGGATGGATTACAATAACTCGTTGGTGAAATCAGTATTTCCACTGTGATTGCCAGTGCAGTTTGTGCCAGTCACGATGATCTTGACCATAAGGAAATTGACAACAGCATGAGGTCCATCTCACTAGGACTAAAATGGCTGAGGCAATCCTGTTCTGTTTATTGTAATAAGCTATTCATCAGATATGAGCACAGGTGGGTCCACCTGCTGGGCATTTGTGCCTGACATCTCAGACAGTGCCATTGTGCCAGCTGCAGTGTTGTCAGCTGGGGGACACCCTTCACTGATGTTTTGCTCCTTTAATCCCGGGACATCTCGAGGTGGTGGAGCAGCGACATGGACGTCTTCCTACCACCCCCTGCGGCCAGCCCTAGGATCCTTGTTTTTCCTATGCCTTGTCCTTTCTTTTTAGCCAGAGCCAGAAGCTCCCTTGTTCTACCTTTTCCACCAGGCCGTTGAGAGTCTTCTTTCATTTGGAGCCTGTGATCCAAAGAGACTTCAGGAACTGCTGGGTGGATGTTCCAGTGTAGCCTCTGCACCCAACTTTCACTGGATATGTGAAATCCCTCCACCTTTCTTGTGAGCTTTCTCTCGAAGGCTGCCTCCATTCTTCCCATGGGACAGTCAATTCAGCCATTATCACTTCCCTGGTAAGTGAGGACCAGACCACAATATCTGGCTTTAGGGAGGTTGTGGTGATCTCTTGAGGGAACTTCAACTGGTGGTGAAGGTCCACTCATGCTCCACTCACCTCTGGCTGACAGGAGGGGCCACTCCCTTGTGCTGCAGCTCTGGGCCTCACCCCCTTGCCTAACAAATGATCAGCTGCTGTGATGTACCCGGGCTGCTCAGAGATGGAGGTTTAGTTTCTGGGGACTGGGAAGGGTATCGTACGTGGCCCTGATCAGGAAGCTCCTTGCCTGGGGCAACCTCCCCATATCCACCCATGTTATGGCCCTATTGGTCACTGCCTCCCAAATTGTCCACCTCCCCTGCTGCTGTTGACTCACAGCTAGGATTTTATAGTTCTCCTCTTCCATCATCAGCACTTTGGAGATCACAAGGTATTTTCTTTCCTTCTTTGTGGCTTTGGACCACGTCTTGGTTGCTGTTCCGACCAGCTCTTGGTGCCTCAGGCGATTTATGCCTACCGTCCGCATGGCATTCCTCTTGTGCCCTGTGCGTACCTGGGCCTTGGTGTTTTGAACAGACCGGTCAGGTGAATCTTTCAGCTCGAACACAAGCCTCACCTTCTCCTGTTTATAGCCCAGGCTGCTGGATTTCAGTGGAGGCTTCAGGAAGGTTCTCCCAAACACTGCTGTGTTGGAAAAGCATTGGGGAAGGCCCAGCCATTTGCGGATCTAGTTATTGGCTTTTGAGTCCATCTTCAAAGCTCTTGTTGAAGTGATGTCACACAGCTTCGGGGCCCACATCAGGCGTTGATATAAGGTGAACCCAGAACACTAGAACTTGAATTCCCCTGGTAGGAAGCTCTGGTCGATCTTGCTCAGACCCTCCGAAAGCTGAGATGTGACTGTGGCAGCCATGTGCTTGTCGGACATGTCGGACTCATAGAGCCTTCCAAGGCTTCGCACAGGTTGGTCCACCAAAAGTGGAATTTTCTCACCATCGACTGAGAAGGCGATGTTGTTGTTCTTAACTCTTTTCCTAATTGAGAGACTGCGGGACATTGCTAGTATTATTTTAATCCAGACTGAGGAACACATTGCTATCCCTTTCTCAAGCTAGTGCCAACCAGTTGACATCTCCTGGGTTTTACTTTAACAGTCAGTTCCTCAACCAGGTGGATAGCAAAGAGGCGCTAGTGGAAGTTGACACAACTCTTGCAAAGGCTTCAGATTTTGCTGCCAAATATTACTTATAAAAACCTATTTTCCAAATAACTCATTCTAAACTGTTCTCTCAATCTCTGTACATTAAGAGAACAAGTACTGAGTAGTGTATGGAATCATTGTGCCTCCTACTTGCCTGCAATCTTACTTCCCGAGAATATTTGTAGTTATCACAGAATTGGCAATCCCTTTGAAATCCATACATAAGAAGAGAACATTTTTATATTACCATATAATATTACTTGTATTACATAGTCAGCTAAACATGCATCCCCTAATCCTGCTCCTGACTAACAATAAAAGAAACATAGTGTATCTACCACAGAGTTTTTTGGGGGTTCGATAAAATCATATCATGTATAATAGAGTATTGGGCGTATTTGTTTATTTCAACAAAGATTAATGCAGTCATTTTTATTGAATATGTTTCAACCTTGTTCTGGATTGTATGTTTTATATTTTTACCTTTATTTTTTTTAGAACATTCCTTTCCATACATTAGATTTGTTGTCGGGTTGATTGAGCTATTCTCTTACATTTTAGTAAATTCCTTTCACTCTGGCATGCTAGATTTCAGCGTGGCCAATAAGGGCTTGTAATGGGAAGTAAATCTCCTTTTAATGACACCAATTTTGGAGTCCATCATTGAAAAGAAAAAAAGATTTAATGGAAGGTTTTGCTTGACACAGTTCTTTGGCTAGTTTATGCCAATAAACTGAGGGCATATTGTGTCTTTTAAGTAACCTGGATTAAGGAGTTCATTTTGTAGAATGATCTCTAATTTAAACTTCAAAAATGGCATGTTTGAGGCATGTTGAATTTCGTTATGGCCTCACTCGCTTGGTTTACTGTATTGCATGCACAAAAAGAAGGCACAATTACTCCCTTGTCAGGAGGAGGGGTGAGTGGGAAGGAGTGTCTCACACACGCAACTCTCAAAACAGACACAAATAGAGTTTGATGTCAGGTCTGCACATTACCATTTGACCAAAACATGAAACATGGACCATGTTTTTGAAGGTTGCTGATGCAGGTGTGACCAATATAAATTTAACCTGAAACGACAAGGAAAACGTAAGCCAAATGCAACCATTTGTTGGCAATCTGGAGCCCTGTTCAAATGTAATTCCCAGCTCTGGGATGCACCATATTGGGTGGATCATTGGCCTTGAGCCACTGGGTCCGCCATGGCCCAAATTACCCACTGCCACTCGGTGAGAGACAGGCACTGTCGGGTGTATTAGACAACCTGCAGCTGGCTTGGGTTGCCTTGGTCCCTCCTCATTAGTCAGACATAATCAGTCTGCCCTGGCCTTCAGGAGGCCACCACAGACCACGGTGCCCCGTCGCTCCCCCTCCTCCTCCTTGTGCTGCTTTCTACCGATGCTGAGAGAAATAGAGGGGGCCCTGGAACAGAAGGCTCTTTATCCTTGTTGATATTTGTTGTATGCACATTGCCTTTGATCAGTGGCCTGGTATGCTTCCTTTCAATCTCTCTCTACCTTGGAAGAGCTGTAGTTGAGCAAACCCAGGGGCTGTATTCACAAAACATGTTATCTTAACACTAGGAGGACTACTAAACAACACTAAAAGTTCCTAGCTAAGTGATTCTCCTTAAAACCTTTTCACAAAGCTGCTGAGACCAACTTTTACTAAGGAATGGGGCGAAGTCTTCAGCTAGGGCAAAGGGCACGTGTGACCCTGTTGCTATGGATGGGTGTTGTGTTCCACAAACAAGTTTACTTACTATTCCCACAGTGATTGGCTGATAGGGGTGGAGTCTCTGTCAATTAATTAATCATAGCAATACTGTAGAAGTATGTGTCATGTTGCCATATTGAAAGAAAGATATCCAAATAAAAAAGTGTCACTGACTAAACATGATACTGGCTAGTTAAGCTATGTTCAGCTAATTGTTCAGCTAATTGCCTCTTACATGTATGGCAGCTCGTGAAGAAATGCACATTAATCTTTTTTTGGTGCAACAATTTGTGCAATTATGTGTCCCATCTGTAGTACCAACTACACCGGGTCAAGCTACGGCCATTAAGTCAGCTTTGTTTCTCTGTACTTGGCAAACATCATGAGGAAACTGAGTGAATGACACTATGGGTTTAGGGAGGGCATTTATTGTTTTGATGTAACATTCTAACTGACAGCTGCATTTTCCCTGTGACCAAGTAGTGTAGAGTTGTCACAGCCTTGATCTCCGGTGTTATTGGGTTGTTTCTGTTTGTTGGTGAAGTGAGTGCATACCTGACTAGCTTTACTATGATCATAATACCCTGGTGATTAAGGTGATACCTTGTTAAAAGCTCAGTATCATTGAATGTTTCTTAAATGTCGACCTGATTACGAGGCAGATTGCCGGAAGCAGCCCTTTTAGGATTGTTTGTGATTTGGTCTTAGTGACTTAGGAGTCCTCTTGACTACCCTTAACTTTTCACAGATTTAGGAGCTGGTTTTGGAGCTAAAACACTTAGTAAAATACTCTTAGACCAAACATTTTGGACTCCTAAAGTTAGGACTGACATAGCCTTTTTTTAAGTGTTGCAAGTACGTGCAACTAGTGTATTACTTTGGCTAGAGGTTCAGTCATTAAGATGAATTCATTTAGGTTAACCCATAAAGGCGGGAGGAACAAGAACATTTCTAGTTGTTTTATTTCCTTAGCAAAGCACAAGGAAAACGAGACTGCTCTGGGTGAATTTGGGTAAAACTGGCAGCCCTGCAAATTGTTTGTTGAACCAGTAATTGGGTTGATTCTGTGTTCATGATTTAGTGTGACAGTGAAAAGGGAGGGAGTGAAACAGAAGGGAGGATGGTGGGGAACTGTGATTGGGTCTGTTTTCCCAGTGAAATTAGGCAACAAGTTTGTACTTTCAAATTCCCTTGAAATCACTGTGAAAGCAGTATAAATTCACAGTGATCTTGGGTGGGTAATATCCGGTGACTACACAATAACGCATGCTGAGAGCAGATAGGAATGTTGTCTGTCTACTTTAGGCAATACCTTTGAAAGCGATCTGGTATAAGACCCTGAGGTGTGTTAGCATTCCTTATTCTTTCTTACTGAATTGTACAAATTCAAACACTGTACAATTCTGGATTTTAAACTAAGGCGTAAAACAGCTGGTTGATGTGCACTTCATAAAACCCTTTATTTGTTGCAATATGTTTGCAATTTATTACAATACTCAGGTGGGGATATATGTTCTGGATATTGTGATTTGATTCCGATTATTATTCCAATCAGGCCTAAAGCAGGACTGTTAACGAAGTAAAATAACAGATGGAAGGGGAACTCTGATATAAAACACTGGACTGAATGAACTTGACTACAGCCACTTTGCTCCTTTTCATCATTATCAGAATGATGCTTGAGGCAACATGTTCTAGCCAGTAGTTTGCCAGTTAATACGGTCATCACAACGGCAGGGCATAGGGCTCTACTGATGCTTATAGGCAATGGAATGTCCTGCCCCCAGCCCCCATTGCCTCACTTACATAACCTCTCATCTCTTCGTCAGCTACTGTTGTGGCGCACCACGCAAGCCAGAGAACTAGCCTATTAATTTGTTCCTTCTCTGCTTATGTCAGTCATGTTGATAGACGGCCCTTGTCCCAGCCAGAATGTCTTTCAGCAATTTGTGCATTCTCAGTCTTTCGCATATAGTCTTTGCTTTTTATCTTATTTGGAATATGTTGAAGTAGTGACTCGCTTCCAGACTACACTGTTGTAGTTAAGAGCCTTGAATAAAGTCCAATTAATGACTTAATGACTAATCTTCCCTCAAAATATTCCCAGTGTGTCAGAAAATAAATTCTATAACTTGTATACAAAGCAGCCATCAGTTAAATGTTATTACTTTCTTCTAGAAATAAATTAATATTGTTTTGAAATAATGTTCAAGCATTTAATTAGATTCCCCTAGGTTAAGCGTAGTGCTTAGTATTGAGTAGCTAAGGTGGCATTCAGACTCTCAGCAGTTATTAGATGAATGTCTCTTCCAGGATAATGAGCTGTAATGCAAAGCCTGCAGTTCTGTTCAGATCTCTAAAGTGCGTGCGTGCGTGCGTGTGTGTGTATACACGTACACCTAAAATAATGGGGAATAGCTATGATAGGTTTTCAAAAGTCCACCAGCAAAGCACTGGTGTGATGTACACAAACGAAAATAGAACAGGGTCACCTTGGAAGTTTACATTAAGGTCATCATGATCGATATGGTCACCGTAGAAATTAATGTAATAAAAAAAGTGTAATTTCTTCCTGGAGTAGTTGTTGAATAATGGATCTCATAGGTTTATATGGCCTAATTGAAACATGTATGATTAGCATATCTTTAAAGGGGTATTATGTAAAATGTCTGCATAACATGTTATATAAGAACATGCCTATAATATCTGAAGGGTGGTAATGTTATTGTAAATGATGAGTTATCACATTCACTAACATGAAATTGTTTTGGGTGCATGCCAAACCACATCCTAAAATTCAGAATGTCTGCTGGTCAATAGAAGGTGCACGGTATTCTTTTGTCGACTGGAAAAGCTGCACACTCCCATTCCGCCGTCGACATTACTTTGTTTTTCAATTGTATTGTTCACATTATAGGTCACATTAAAAGTGGAAAACTTTTGACATGATTTATCACAAAAAAAGTGGCATTTTAACAGGGATGGTCAGACTTTATATCCACCGTAGCAGCAGATAAAATCACTTGGTGTCTACAGAGGTAACTAAATTTCAGTTAAAGTGATTTAAAAAAACACTGAATAGTGTAAGAAATTATTAAGCCATCTAAATTGTTACTTTAGAAAAATCTGAAAATAATGTTTGTACAACTTTTGTAACTTGGGCAACTATAGTTGAAAGTAAAGCTTGATGATTGAAGGGCTCTACAAAGCAAACATTATGATTGCATATGCGTCAAAAAGTATAGGGATGCAAATTTATAAATTGAAGTATTCGCATCTGCGCAATAACCAATTTGTATCCAGAAAACCAACGCTCTCATCATTCTAGTGTTTCTGTGGTGTAAATTCATAGCTGGAATAAACAGAACCCCGGATGCTGGAATGCACCACACAACTCAATGAGCCTATAGCGCATCCTGGGGTAGTCAGAGGCTGGAACCTTTTTCTGCTGGAACCACTGGAAGGTCCAAGGTCACTTGGGCTTGTGCTTGGGGTCCTTGTCGTGCTGGGAAGTCTAAGAGCGTCCCATGCGCAGCTCTCGTGCAGAAGAATGCAAATTGTTTGCCAGTCTTTTCTGATAACATGCTGCATTTATCTTGCCATAGATTTTCATACGATTCCCTGTGCCTTTAGATCTCACACAACCCCAAAACATCAGGGAGCCACCACCATGCTTCACAGTGGGGATGGTATTCTGTTCACCATAGGCCTTGTTGATACCTCTCTTCAAACATAGCACTTATGGTTGTGACCATAAAAGAGGTGAAAGACGCACAAGGCCATCCAGGAAACGTGATTCATCAGACCAGGCCACCATCCACTGCTCCGTGGTCCAGTTCTAAAGCTTGCGTGCCCATTGTAGATGTTTTCAACAGTGGTCACAGGGGCAGCATGGGCACCCTGACTGGTCTGCGGCTACGCAGCTCCATAAGCAACAAATTGCAATGCACTGTGTTCTGACACCTTTCTATCAGTACCAGCATTAACTTTTTCAGCAATTTGGGCTATAGTAACTTGTCTGTTGGATCGGACCATACAGGCCAGCTTTTGCTCCCCACATGCATCACTGAGCCTTGGCCGCCCATGACCATGTCACTGGTTCATCGCTTTCCTTTCCGCTTTTACCACTTTTGATAGGTACTGACCACTGCAGACCGGCTGCAGTTTTGGAGATGCTCTGACCCAGTCGTGTAGCCATCACAATTTGGCTCTTGTCAAAGTTGCTCAGATCCTTAAACGCACCCCTTTTTCCTGCTTCTGACACATCAACTTTGAGGACAGAATGTTCACTTGCTGCCTAATATATGCCACCCACTAAAAGGTGCAATGAAAACAAGATTATCAGTGTTCATAATGTTATGGCTGATAGGTTTATATGTAGCCAATAATGTTTCTGTTAAGTACATTTATGCAAATGTTTTGACAAAGATGATCACAGCTACAATATTGTGATCTGGACAAAGTAAAATAGCGAATTATTAGCTAGTCTTTACTTAAGGAACTTTACAATTGGCTTTCAGTAATTGTTTGATTTGTTTTTTTAATCATGAGAAAATGTTACATACTATAATGGCATAGAATTTCTCTGTGTTTGATGTGACCCAGATTAAGAAATGTTTTATACTGCTTGTTATTGGAAAGATGCAAGTTAATCAAATATTTTAAACTTTCATTTCTGAAAGTAAAAAATCTGACCAACATGTCCAAAGTCAAATGGACAAAACTATTAATGCAAAGCCCTGGTAGGTTTTCAAATATTATCCAACATAATATTTTTTTTCAAAAGTATTTAAATATAATATAAATATAAAAACTGATTTGTTGAGGATTTTCCAGTATTATGCATGGGAATTAAGTGTTCAGGTGTCTGTTGACATTTTTTTGGAGCAAATCTAAAAGTACAATTCTTGTGTCCATTGATATTTTTAATATGTGACAGCCCTAATTAAAATAACATTCCTTTCTGTCTCTAGGAATGACAAAGATAGACTCTCTGAATCCCATGTTCTGAGTCTGCTCACGCCCTGACTGGAGGCACTTACACTCCAGCAGAATGAGACCGCAAGGGTGGCCTCAGTGGTCCAAGTGAAGAGGAAGTGGAACAAGGAGAGAATGGGAGTCAATGCCTCCAGCTATCCTCATTCGTGCTCACCCCGATTTGGGGGAAACTCACAGAGCCAGCAGACGTTTGTAGGTGAGTGTAATAAAGCATTTATCTCTAACACCCTCATGCTAGAATCAGTTCTATTCCTTTTTTCTTTAATCATTACATGCACAAAGCATTGGGTGTGGGTGGGTGGGTGGTTGGATGTGGGAGTGGGTGGTGGAATGTGGGAGTGGGTGGGTGGTGGAATGTGGGTGAGTGTGGGTGGGTGGTTGGATGTGGGGGTGGGTGGGTGTTGGAATGTGGGGGTGGGTGGGTGGGTGGTTGGA